>CM050174.1:37468484-37473484 GCA_027410445.1 Discoglossus pictus
GTCATATAGACATGAAAGAGACCAGCAAACATATCAATGCTCCTATAGAAATAAGAGAGACCACCAAATCTCCTGAATTCACTACAAACAAAATGGAGACTGTCAAGTCTATCGATGGTTCTACAGTGCCGAAAGAGACCACTCTTCCTAGTGACCCTCACATAAACATGAAGGAGACCACCTACAATGTAAAACCTAACTTAAAAATGAAGACCAAACAAGAAACTGAAATTTCTCCAGAGCTGAAGGAAACCACTCACGATGCTCAAAACCAAACTGAAGGTCCAACACTCAAGAAAGTGACAACACCGAGGAAAGAAACAACCCACCCCAAAGCACACAAAGATACCGGCCATTTGATGACATCAACTTCTAATTCCCATCAAGCCATTCCAACCTTGGAGAAGGTAGGTTCCATTCTCATGCTTGTTACACAATATAAGTCACCAAAGCTTGATAAGAAACTATTGGCTACTACTGGGAAGGTAGGAATCTTAGCTTTTAAAGACTGTTTACTTAACTTTGCTGTTATCTGTAGTTCATCTGCACTAGACAATTTATTGAGCCTATGGGGATAAGCTTTTGGGTCCTGAAAGGACCATAAATTACAAGCAGTGAGAAAGGACATTTGAAGGCTTAACTGTGTTACAAAAAACTCTTTTGCAGCATTGATAAAGTACAAGCCCTTTAATATGTGCGGGTAATATTCTGTATTTAACTAATTTTCAGGTCAAGGTAAATCACTAGACAGAAAGGAATTAAGTTCATTGCCTCACTGGAACTTTGAGCCCCTCCCTGGCGAGAAATACCTTATAATCTCTTCAGAAATAATGAGGGGCCAAAGTCCCAAAGGCAGCTAATGTCTCACATAAACACTGTGCCCTCTCTTTCTTCTCTCTCTTTCTCTGTTGCTTTCACTATCTCTCAGACCTATCTAATCTGGCAATTCTACCTAAAAACATTAGTTTAACGGGATTGTGTAACCGCTTTTTAAGTTTAATCAATTAATCAGTTTACCATTATTCACATTATCATTTATTTGTAGCAAGATAACATATTTAGCAGCAGCACCCCAACTTGTGCACGCACGACAAGTACGCGGCAACAACAGCGCACCAACATTAGCGTGCCTATATCAGCAAGCAATGTTCTACTAGTTGTACTAGTTCTATCCCCTAATGCCCTGAACTCCTCTAACCCTAACCCTTAGTCCCCCAAGCCTAACCTTAACCCTTAGACCCCCAAGCCTAACCCTAACCCTTAGACCCCCAAGCCTAACCCTAACCCTTAGACCCCCAAGCCTGACCCTAACCCTTAGACCCCCAAGCCTAAAATTCTAAACCTAACACCCCTAAGCCCACCTTACCTGAAGTCCTGCAAGCAGTTATTGGGTGCGCTATTGTTGGGTGCGCTGTTGTCGGTGCACGCATTTGCTGGCACGCAGATGATGGCGCGCACATGTGTCAAGCGCGTTAAAGTTGTGCTACTGTGTAATCGCTTTTTACGTTTAATTAATTATTCAGTTTACCATTATTCATATTACCCTTTATTTGTAGCGAGATAACATATTCCGCAGCGCTATACAAGCCAAAAAATGTTTTAACGCAATGCCAACGAGTAGAGGACCCTGTTTTTGAGCTTAGAATCTAGCTCTCGAGAACTAAACGGTTAATAATAATTAACAGCCTTATTAAATTGCGATTCAGTAAATTTAAAAGGGCTCTATATAAGCACACAGCATATTTATTTTACAGAAGTTTTTAGTTAGTGAGGACCTTGCTTTTGGATAGATGTTCACGAACTAAAAACTTTTGTAAAATAAATATGCTGGGTGCATAAATAGAGCCCTTTTAAATTTACTGAATCACAATTTAATAAGGCTGTAACATTTCAAAAATATGTAAAGAAAAACACTTGCAAAGAAAAGCTACATGATTTCCCTCAACAACTGACTCTACTACATTACTACCAATCTCTCTCCTTGTCCTGAGCACTACTGACCAGTAAAAAAACAATTCAGGTACATTACTTCTTCATTTTTCTTCTACCCTTTCTCATGTTTTTCCTATAAATATTCTGTAGCCTGTTCAATAAAGAGAATTGTCTGATTAAGACATAGAGGGTAGAGATGTATTCTTTCCGTGGATGCTGGGATTTCGATGCTCTGTTTGTGGCGGTCTGATCTGATGAAAAGCTACCAACATCCTGCTGTCTGCTCCAGCTGGTGTGGTGAAGATAGGGACCCTGTGCATGGATGGACAGTTGACCTTGTATTGTGACAGTAACCTTCTCTTCCAATACAACCAAGCATCCTACTAGCTTTTTATGCACATATCATTTCTGCATAGATGTATTTCTTAAGTTAAAGGGACTCTATAAGCATTTTCTTCTCTTATAGAAATGTTTTAAATGGGTTATTTAATTCATTTTATAAAACTCAATGTAATTAGAATATAAAAATGACACCTCACTTACGTCTAAGAAACCCCCAGAGTAAAAGCGTCTCAGCTTCTAGAATCTTCTCATTTCTTCCTGTTCACTCTAATCCATGCAGCCATCTTTCACATCTGGCCAATTTCTGATATTCCGGACCCACCACTTCTTTCCTGATCACTCTCATTAAAATGCTATTGGACCTAAAGCCATGCCCTGCTAGGGTGGCACGTGACACTACCAATGTAATGTTGCAGCAACCAGACAGTGACATGTTGCGTGTCTCCTTTCAGAAGCATGAGACAATGTGAGTATGAAGACTCTCTCCTGAGGGCAGGTCCCATATTTGAAAGATGTCAGCCTACTTGAGAGTGAACAGGAAGAAAGAGCTAAGAAGCAATTACTTTGTGAACTTCTTACATTTAAGTGACATGTACATTTTATATGATAATTCAATTGTGGAGGATACAACTAATTAAGTAGCCTAATTAAAACATTTATATAAACAAATTACTAGTAAATATGATACTATACAGATAATACTATGATTTTGAGATGCTTGTAGAATTAATTAGTAGTTAGTAGTGAAACAAAACACCTACTCACTACAAAGTTCAACATAGTAGTGTTTTAGCAATTCATTTCTATGCTGAACTTTGGAGGGTGCTGGGTTATTGTTAAGCTGTAAATACTCATATAGATAATACCATCCTGACACACACAAGCCTAGTGTATGTGGTTCTGACTCAGCGCGTCATTTTTCAACATAATATATGTGTAAAAATCAGTATTAATAGCAGGGTTTTTAGCAATAATTAATGTTATTGGAATGTTGTTTAAACCACCACATTATCCCTACATTTTAAACAGATTTTTTTGAGCGACACCTGTTAACGGGCAAAACGTTTTAGAATGTAAAAGTATTACAGCCACTAATGTATTAGTAACTTGCCAGCTTCAATGACGGTATCATAAAATGTCTATGCTCTCTCTCTCCCTGTCCTGTCTCTCTCTCTCTCTCTCTCTGTGCATCTCTCTCTGTCCTGGCTCTCTCTCTCTCTCTCTCACACTCTTTTTACCTCCCGTCTCTCTCTCTCTCTCTCTCTCTCTGCATCTCTCTCTTTCCTGTCTCTCTTTCTTTCTCTCTCTCTCACTCTTTTTACCTCCTGTCTCCCTCTCTCTCTCTCTCTCTCTCTCTGCATCTATCTCTTTCCTGTCTCTCTTTCTTTCTCTCTCACTCTTTTTACCACCTGTCTCTCTCTCTCTCTGTGCATCTCTCTATGCAACTCCCACTCTCTTTACCTCCTCTTCCTCTCTCTCTCTCTCTCTCTCTCTCTCTATCTCCCTCTATCTCTGTGCATCTCTTTCCTGTCTCTCTTTCTTTCTCTCTCTCACTCTTTTTACCTCCTGTCTCCCTCTCTCTCTCTCTGCATCTATTTCTTTCCTATCTCTCTTTCTTTCTCTCTCTCTGTGCATCTCTCTCTCACTCTTTTTACCTCCTGTCTCTCTCTCTCTCTGTGCATCTCTCTCTCACACACTCATTTTACCTCCTGTCTCTCTCTCTCTCTCTCTCTCTCTCTCTCTCTGCATCTCTCTCTGTCCTGTCTCTCTTTCTCTCTCACACACACACTCTTTTTACCTCCTCTCTCTCTCTCTCTGTGCATCTCTCTCACACTTTTTTTTACCTCCTCTCTCTCTCTCTCTCTCTCTCTCTCCCTCTCTGCATCTCTCTCTGCCCTGTCTCTCTTTCTCTCTCACACACACTCTTTTTACCTCCTCTCCCTCTCTCTATTTCTGTGCATCTCTCTCACACACTCTTTTTACCTCCTGTCTCTCTCTCTCTCTCTCTCTCTCTCTCTATTTCTGTGCATCTCTCTCACACACTCTTTTTACCTCCTGTCTCTCTCTCTCTCTCTCTCTCTCTCTCTCTATTTCTGTGCATCTCTCTCGCACACTCTTTTTACCTCCTGTCTCTCTCTCTCTCTCTCTCTCTCTCTCTCTCTCTCTTTGTGCATCTCTCTTGCACACTCTTTTTACCTCCTCTCTCTCTCTCTCTCTCTCTCTATTTCTGTGCATCTCTCTCGCACACTCTTTTTACCTCCTGTCTCTCTCTCTCTCTCTCTCTGCATCTCTCAATCTCTTTACCTCCTCCTCTCTCTCTCTCTCTCTCTCTCTCTCTCTCTCTCTGTGCATCTCTCTCTCACACACTCGTTTTACCTCCTCTCTCTCTCTCTGTACATCTCTCTCACAAACTCTTTTACCTTTTGTCTCTTTACCTCCTCTCTCTGCATCTCTCTCACACAGTCTTTTTACCTCCTCTCTCTCTCTCTCTGTGTGTGTGCATCTCCCACTCTCTTTACCTCCTCTCTCTCTTTGTGCATCTCTCTCTCTCTCACTCTGTTTACCTCATGTCTCTCTCCCTCTCTGTTCATCTCTCTTTCTCTCTCTCTCTCTCTCTCTCTCTCTCTCTGTCCTATCTCTCTCTCACTCTTTGTACCTCCTGTCTCTCTCTCTCTCTCTGTCCTATCTCTCTCTCACTCTCTTCACCTCCTCTCTCTCTCTCTCTC
>CM050174.1:37485984-37758484 GCA_027410445.1 Discoglossus pictus
CTCTATCTATCTGTGTTCATCTCTCTTTCTCTCTCTCTCTCTCTCTCTCTCTCTCTCTCTCTCTTCTGTCTCCCTCTCTCTCTCTCTCTGTCCTATCTCTCTCACATTCTCTTCACCTCCTGTCTCTCTCTCTCTCTCTCTCTCTCTCTCTCTTCTGTCTCTCTTTCTCTCTCTCTGTCCTATCTCTCTCTCACTCTTTGTACCTCCTGTCTCTCTCTCTCTCTCTCTCTCTCTCTCTCTCTCTCTCTCTATCTATCTATCTGTGTTCATCTCTCTCTCTCTCTCTCTCTCTCTCTTCTGTCTCTCTCTCTCTCTCTCTGTCCTATCTCTCTCACATTCTCTTCACCTCCTGTCTCTCTCTCTGTGCATCTCTATCTCTTTCTGTCCTATATCTCTCTCTCACTCTCTTCACCTCCTGTCTCTCTCTCTCTCTCTCTCTCTCTCTCCTGTCTCTGTCCTATCTCTCTCTTTCTCACTCTTTGTACCTCCTCTCTCTCTCTCTCTCTCTCTCTCTCTCTCTCTCTCTCTCTGTGCATCTCTCTCTCTGTCCTATCTCTCTCACATTATCTTCACCTCCTGTCTCTCTCTCTCTTCTGTCTTTCTCTCTATATATCTATCTCTCTCTGCCCTATCTCTCTCTCTCACTCTTTGTACCTCCTGTCTCTCTCTCTCTATCTGTGCATCTCTCTATCTGTCCTATCTTTCTCTCACTCTCTTCACCTCCTGTGTGTGTCTCTCTCTTCTGTCTCTCTCTCTCTCTCTGTCCTATCTCTCTCTCACTCTTTGTACCTCCTCTCTCTCTCTCTCTCTCTCTCTCTGTGCACCTCTCTCTCTCTCTGTCCTATATCTCTCTCACTCTCTTCACCTCCTGTGTGTCTCTCTCTCTTCTGTCTCTCTCTCTCTCTCTCTATCTCTCTCTGTCCTATCTCTCTCTCTCTCACTCTTTGTACCTCCTCTCTCTCTCTCTCTCTCTCTCTCTCTCTCTCTCTCTCTGTGCACCTCTCTCTCTCTGTCCTATATCTCTCTCACTCTCTTCACCTCCTGTCTCTCTCTCTGCATCTCTCTCTCACTCACTCTCTTTAACTCCTGTCTCTCTCTCTCTCTCTCTCTCTCTCTCTCTCTCTCTCTCTTTGTTTGTGTCCTATCTCTCTCTCTCTCTCTCTCTCTCTCTCTCTCTTTCTGATGCTTCTGCTCATAAATACATGCCCGAAGCTGAACACCCTGAGCAGGCGTGACAGACATAAGAAACCAGTAATTATATTAGAATAGCGACTAGCCCGTCAAAAATAATGGAGCAATACAATTTGAAGCCATATCAATGCTATTTGCCACACAATGTCATTGCGAGCCTCGCGCTGAGCGCCTTCAGAACTTATCGCGTGGCTTGCAATGAGAACCTTCGGCGCTCATTGCGAGCCTCTCCTCTTGTGTACTTTTGCTCCTCTGAGCATACAATGTACAGTTGGACTGTTGCTGCCCTGAGGATAAAGTGTCATCAATGTCCCAACTGTGCAGTATAAATAGGCTGCGTGCGCGAGGGCAAACCGTTGGTTTAGTTGTATAAAGCGCTACTTAAGTTAGTAATGTTATTAGTTGCAAGTTAGTGTTGTAAAATGTCGTAGTTTGTGTATGTGTTACGCAGCTGGCGAGCATGTTCCGTCCTTCGTAATAGTGTATTTTGTTCCTTTTACTTTCCTGGGTCAAAGTTCTACACGGCTGGCGGTGTTTTGCACGGTTTGGGGTCGTGTAGCCTCGATTTCATTTTTTTGGGCCTCCATTTTTTTTCTTGCTTAGCGGATTTTCGAGTGCCGAAACTCGACAAATAAGGCTTAAATTCGCATGTAACCTCACTTCCAGACGTCCTGGCTGTGCCCCCATGCTGTGTGTGATTTTTTATTTTTTTGTATTTTATTTTGTGTTTTTAGATTTGCGTGGTTCGGCCGTTTACTTTGTATTTTTCCGATCTCATATTTTTTTTTCTAAATCCCTCTTCTCGTAAAAAAAAAATTCGGTCCCGGGTTCCTCTGCTGCTTGCAGCCTAAGGCGATTCTACCATTCCTAAGTGCTTGGAGGCTAAGTTCTGCATTTTTCAATGCCTCAACGGCTCGCCTTGCTTTGCCAAACTCGCAGGCTCATCACCTAAGTGCTGCGAGTTTTAGTGCCTCCTTTCTGCCTAAGTCCTGTCTGTTTCAATGCCTCAATGAGGCTTGCAGGCGTTAAGTGCATTCAGCGCTCATTGCCTAAGTCGTACGCACAACGCAAAGTGTGACGACGTCTCGCAGTTTGACAGTTACAATATGTGAAATCTACTGTTTTATTTTCTACCCATCCACGTCAGCTAAAACTCGGTGTCAATTGGACTAATTGAAAACAGCAGAAAGAATCAGCTCAGAGAAAAAAATTAAACAACAGACACACCTATTCTACTATTCACTTTGTGCATACAAAGCATAGCAATAAAACATACATTTTGGTGTAAAGAAAATCCCAAAATGTTTAGTGATGTTTAAAAGGATATAGAAGGCTTCTGTATTTTAATAGGTATATATGCCCTTCTTAATAAAGTAAAGTGCATAAAGGTAAATAGATACACAGGCATATTATATATCTAGTAAAATCCAGAAAACTTCCCTATTCTTTTAAAAAATGGTTGGCTGAACATTTCTGAACTTATAGATGTCAATGTTAACAACCAGAAGCAGAATTTACAAGACTTTCAGAGGGGCAGTCCCATGGCTCTGTCTGATTTATTTTTAGTTTTATTTATTTATTTATTGTATTGCTTCTTAGTGCCACTTATTTGTTCAGTTATTATAGTATGTTTAACAATGGATATATTTTTTATTGTTTTTTCTAATGGAATATTTAGGTTATTGATGAATCAATCCCACTTCTAACACCAACTGTCGAGACCCACCAGAATAAAGCGGATTCAGCCCAGAATAGGAGTAACATGGGGAGAGGGGATTCAGGTATGATACATTTCAGAAGAGTAACAAGGGTCTGAAAAAGATTTTTTGATGTTTGTTATTTTTTTTATTTTTTTTCGAACAGAATAAATTTATTTGCATGTATAATCACCCGCGTGGCTTGTCCCTGTCTGCCAGGCAGCAGTAATGAACCAAATTTGCTTACTGATCCCTTTCTGTCATCAAAACCTTTTCCTTCACCATCTCCTTGCCATCTCTACCGATTCTTTTTCTTAATCTATCAAACATACTGTTTCTGTTTTCTTCATTCCTTCTCTACATCATACTCTCCCATCCTGAAATGTTCTCCAAGATTCCACCCTCTGTCTTTTTTCACTCCAGTATCGTCGAGAAACACAGAAGCAATTTATAACATAGTTGAAGATAACTTGAGAGGAGCAGAGATTGACCATGAAATGGATAAGGTAAAACTTGACCACTGTCCCTTCTAGTGCCTTGAAAAACTGCAACATAAGTGGGACATTGGAGACAAGATCAACCTTAGGGATTTATTCTTTTAAAGAATGATGAAGCAAATATATATATATATATATATATATATATATATATATATATATATATATATATATATATATATATACAGTATGATTTTCAAGTCTCTACCAGATGAAGAATGAATTTGGTGTCCTTTACTTTTTCCAGTATTTCAATCAGCATTGACAGATGTCCCTAAAAGACATTTGCATATTATCTGGTTTCTATGATTGTAGAAGAGAAACAATGATATTAATTAAAATCCTCAATCCTGATGTTTAATAAATGAACAGTTTAGTTTTTTAACCCATATAAGCCAATGATCATCAAGGACTTTTTGGGGGGATACTACCATATGCTATGGACCCTGGTGTAAAAAAATGTTTTGCTCTGTAAAACCTCCTGGGCCAAATCACGCAGTGCTCCTCCCCCAGACCCCTTACAATAACTGTTCCCCTCCCAAGACCCCTAGTCATAAGACCCTTAACCAAGATCCCTTTTTATAGTGGCTCCCCTACCCTTACCTTCTACCTGTGCAAAGCTCCACTGCCTCAGCACAGCTCCAAGATTCATGCTCTCTACTTTCCTGCGACTTCCTCAACAGTTTTATATACATTATCCCCACACAGCACCCACCCCTCTTAGCATCCATCGCTACATACCACCCAGTTCTTGTCAGCAGACATCCCCTCTCAGCATCCATCCACGCACAGCACCCAAACCCTCTCATCCCTCTCTTCTTTTCTCCTCCCTCACATAAGCCACCCCCCTGTACTTTTGGAACCAGGGGGGTACTGGGAGGCTGTGGCAGGCTGGGCGCGTGTTAAAGGGCATCAGGTGGCCCGTACACTACAAAAAAAAAATGAGGAAAAAAAATTACACAGCACCAGGGCCCCCAGAGGAGGGTCCTGGTGCACTGCACCACCTGCACCACTAGTAGATCAGCCCCTGACCATATGTCTATTTTTTTTTAGTGATGGGTATTTTTTACCTCTAATGAAGTGATTACAAAATGTTGTTATATTATGTCTAACTTGTAATATTTTCTTTTGCCAGTGGAATATCTCCGCCTGTGTTTGTCCCATTGTTCCTGGGCCCCAAGGGCCAAGAGTAAGTCATGGCATGACATATTTGATAATGTTAATAAGAGTAGTTAAAGGGTCACTAAAAATATTTGTTTTCAACTTAATAACAATAGATATATTTTAAAACCGCAAATAGGAAAAAGGATTATCAAAAAATGAGCTTTTAAAATATGTAACAGGTAAAGTGTAGGAGGAGATTCTAGGCCCACCCATAATATGCAGCACTAGAAAATAATTGTTTAGGACGGACCCACTTCTGCTGAGTTAATTAATCATATTAGTAATCAGAACTGGAAATGTTCTGTCAAGGGATGTGTTTTTTTTTTTGTGTGAGTACGTTCATATGTTGGATGGTTACCTAAAATGTTTGGCTTACTAAAAAGGGAGTATTTAGCAAACTCTTCACCAACCGTCCTCTTTGCAACAGTAATATTAATTTATTTTATTGTCTTCTTGAAGTCTTGACTGGTAAGCTTTGTTTTTGGTAAAGGGTGAAACAGGATACCCTGGACCACCAGGTCTCCCTGGCAGCCCAGGACGAATTGGAGAGAGAGGCCTGATGGGACTGCCTGGGCTTCCTGGCCTGCAAGGGCCACCAGGAGTTCAAGGAATACCAGGGCACTCTACATCCTTAGAGACAAATGGAATAGAGAACAATGAAAAGGTAAGGATGCATGTACATGGATAATGTAGTGGGTAGTGCCACTGACTGTGACATTAAAAGGAAAATGGGGTGGTGGGAAGATATAACCATATGAAGGGAAGAGCTGTATCTATTAAAATTAGTATTCAAGTAAGGTACCATATTTATGGGGAACCACAACTCTCTAGGACTAAATTATATGTTGCCTTATTATATTGTGCTAGTCGTTTGCCCATCATAAATGACGGGGTAATATTTTTTTCCCCACCCCCCTTCCCTGTATCTATTGCCCCCTCTCCCTCCCCTGTGTATCTTCCCTCTCCCTCCCCTGTCTCTTTTCCCCTTTCTCCCCTCTGTCTCTTTCCTCCCTCTCCCCCTCTCCCTCCCATGTGTCTCTCTCCCCCTCCCCTGTGTCTCTTCCTCTCTCTCCCTCCCTGTGCCTCTCCCCATGTCTCTTTCCCCCTCTCCCTCCCCTGTGTCTCTCATCCCCTCTCCTCCCCTGTGACTCCCCCCCCTTCTCCCTCCCCTGTGTCAAATTAGTATAGTGAGCCTCAATCATGCTCTATTACTCAATAATGATTTACAGTCAAGGTAAAAGGTTAGTGCAATGTATAGCCAGTTTCTCATGTTCCTTAAGAAGAAACCAGCTTCCTTTTGGGTGACAGTGTTCATTTAACCAATACTGTACCTCAGAAACCTCATGAGACTTCACTGTTGCACAGTAAAACAGCTCTGTCCTGCTTTATTCTGCTGGTGAAACCCTGGCTCCATTGTTCATAGTGCTATTTTATGACATGGTTACTTTAAAAGATCACTGTAGTCAGATTTTTTTCTATATTGTCTTTTGTTTAACTAAACATTACATTTTGCAACTTTTATATGCAATTATACTTTGCTGCAGGCTTCCATGTCCTTTTCTTTCCTGCTGCCGCCTTTTATTTTTCTCACTTGCGCACGAGAAAGAAAATTGTGTTCCATGCCCCTTTAAGAGTTTGTTTGGAGTGGAGAGGTTAGCTAATTTAGCTTCCAAATGAAGTCAAAAGTTTTTGAGGGTATAGCCTCCACCAAGGTTTTTGGGAACCACTGGATACAAAAGTAAATAAGGAATAAGTTGTGTGTGATTGTGTTTATGGTGGATAGCTGTGTTAAACCTCATTCCATAATTCATCCTCCCTATCCCTCCTTTCCTTTCAGATTCTTCCAGCTATGGTGGGCCCTCCAGGTCCTGAAGGACAACGTGGACCTCCAGGTCTCCAAGGCCCCCCAGGATTTGAAGGGCCTGAAGGTGCTCAGGGCCCCCCAGGTCTGCCTGGAGCTGTAGGACATACAGGCCCTCAAGGGCCAATGGGTCCTAAGGGAGAAATGGGCACCATGGGCTTCCCAGGGCTAAGAGGTCACCAGGGCCTAATGGGGCCTCAAGGCTTTGAGGGTCAACCAGGACCAGAGGGGCGCAGAGGGTCAGAAGGACCAGCAGGACCACCATGTCCCCCTGGAATACAAGGTCCCCAGGGACACACAGGGCCAGAGGGGAGTCCTGGCATGGCTGGGCTACCAGGTATGCCAGGACTGGATGGGTCTCCAGGACAGCCAGGCCCTCAGGGGCCAGAAGGAACTCCAGGAACCCAAGGCTTCCAGGGGCCAAAGGTAAATTAGAGTATGCAGAAGTTTAAAGTATAAAATACTTTGTAAGAACCAATACTTGAAAGTAAATGGTTATTTATATTTCAAAGTACAAATATAGCATATTAGCTGCCATTCTGAAATTATGTACAAGACAAGGGTTTTGTATAGAATGAGTAAAAAACAGCTTACCGCTTTACATACTGCTGGATTCAAGGCTTAATAGCAAAATAAGCAACTACAGGTTGTAAAGTTGAGATTGAAGAGTGGAAACATTATTAGAAACTTGCCCCATTTTATTTCTTGGACACTTTCTCTCTTATATACGTTATGATTCTTACAGGGAGAAAAGGGAGACACTGGATCCCTGGGACCCCCCGGTATTCAAGGTGCACCTGGTGAGAAAGGTGACCATGGTCCTCCGGGGCCACCTGGGCCCCATTCTGAAGCAACATGCTGCAATGTGAGTGGCTCTATTGGGGTTATGAGATATCCTCTCATGAGGTAGGATTCAAGCCTACTCTAAATTTGCTGATGACACTAAGTTGTGCAAGGTAGTTAAATCAGATAATGATGTAATTTCCCTCCAAAAGGGATTTGCATAAATTAGAGGAATGGGCATCTAAGTGGCAGATAAGATTTAATATGAAAAAATTAGGTTATGCATCTGGGAAGGAAAAATAGCCATGCAATTTATAATCTTAATGGAGCAAATCTAGGGGTATCTGATATTGAAAGGGATTTGGGAGGGCTTGTGGACAACCACCTAGGTAACAGTGCTCAATGCCAAGCAGCAGCTGCAAAGGAAAGTAAAATATTAGCATGTATTAAGAAGGGTATAGAAGCAAGGGAAGCAAATATAATTCTGCCACTATACAAATCTCTAGTACACCCTCATTTGTAATATGGAGTACAATTTTGGGCACCACTTCATAAAAAGGACATTTTCAATCTGGAAAAAGTGCAGAGAAGCACAACAAAACGAATAAAGGGAATAGAGGGGCTAAGTTATGAAGAAAGACTAACCAAATTAAACTTAATTCCTCTAGAAAAAAGGTGTCTAAGAGGAGATATGATTACATTATATAAATATATCCAGGGTCAGTACAAGGGAACTTTTTTTGCCAAGAGGTTTTCAACTGACAAGGGGACATCCTTTAAGATTAGAAGTAAAAAGATTTCCCCTTAAAGAAAGAAAATGTTTCTTCTATGTAATCCTGGATAAATAGGGATGGAGTATTGATCCAGGGATGAATCCGATCACCAGTATCTGGGGTCAGGAAGGAATTTTATATGTTTTTCCCTGTTGAGACAATTGGTAAAGTTTCACTTTTTTTTTTTGTTTTTGTTTTTCCTACCTCTGGATCAATAAATCTGCGTATTGCAGGTCAAAGGAGATCTAAAAAGGTTGAACTTGATAGACTAAAGTCTTTTTTCAACCTAAATTACTATGTAACTATGTAAATGTAAGCACCTCAGTAGGTACTTACACCACTTCACCTATAACCAGACCTCTAAGTGAGCAGGAGTCTGCATGCTCATACCTACCTCCTCCTATTGCCCCTAACCCTTCTTTATTACTGTATACAGGGTGACATCACTCCATCCATACCAAGAGACTACACACCAATTCCTGGCCCTCCTGGATTAAAGGTAATAGCTATCCGTGGGTGAGTATAATTGTTTTTGAGTTCCCAGGAATTAATTTATAATAAATTCCAGGGAACAGAGACCTTTCCTGTAATCAAAGAGTCAGATTATAATAAGTGTATTGCTCTTTTATTACTCAAGAAATCTGGCACGGAACAGAGTAGACATTAACCAAGCTGACACTAATATAAAATCATGGTAGTAATAAAAATTGTATTTTCTTACAAATAAAATTGCTCTAATTGTATTATTTTTGTCATCCATCATTCTTTGTTGGCATTTAATCATTGTGTTTGAGACTAATCATTGCTAAATATTGGGAATGCTACAATATATGAGGCTCTGCTCAGTGTGAATCTATCTATCTATCTATCTCTATATATACGGTATATATTTTTATATATATATATATATATATATATATATATATATATATATTTAATTTGTCTTTATTACAGTTTATTTATCATTAAAAAAAAAAACTTTTAGGTGCATGAAGATAATTTTTGGACCACAGTGACCCAATAAAATAATTTTCTTTTTGTTTAATTTCCAGGGAGAGAAGGGGGATCCGGGAGAGGTAAGAACAGGGTATGATACCTTCATGACCATGTCATATAGTGGTGTTAAACCACAGTCTCACCTATTTGTGAACAATCTTTTTTTTTATTATATTTATCTATTTATCTTTGAAACGCCTCTGAATTCAATATTATTGCTTTGATACATTATGCAGAGTACATATTGAATGGAGAATCTATAACATTTTTCATTGGAAGATCTTTTCACTGTTTTACAGTGTTGAGTCACATTATTATGATCACCACCTACTTTTGACTTCAGCAGAGCATAGCCAATGAAATACGCCACGTGTCGTGTGCTGGCTTGTTGGGTATATATGGCGACATGTAGGCATTCTGCAAATGTATGAACCACTGCTGTCATCGGTAAAATGTGATTTCTCTAACTTTGAAAAGGGGATGGTCATTGGCTTTCAGGACAAGTGACAGTATTTATGAAACAGCGCAGTTTGTGAACTGTTTGTGTGCTGCTGTAACTGGACAAATGGCACCATTGCAAATAAATTGTGTCGAAACTGCGGAGCACCAGGTGCCACTGATGTCAGAGGTGAACATCGGCTGTGAAGGTGTGTGAGGGTCAACCGACACGCTATAGCTGAGCAACTCACCATCCAAATGAACCAGGGGACTACCAGACGTGTGTCTAAAATGACAGAACAGCGAACCCTGTTGCATATGGGGCTCCAAAGCAAACAGCTGGTCACTGCACCCATGCTGACGAGGGGTCATCATCAGAAATGTCTTTAATTTGCATGACAATACCGAAATTGGACCTCTTCTGATTTGGAATTGTCCGGGAGTGGTTGGTTGAGCACGAAGAAGGCTTCCAAGTACTTCCCTGGTCTCCAAATTCCCTGGACCTGTGGGATCACCTCGATCTCCATGTTTGCTCCATGTATCCTCCACCATGCACTCTCCAGCAGCTGTCGGATGCACAGAAGTCTGCATGGCTTCAGGTTCCACTTGCCAACCTTCCAGCATCTTATTGGCTCACTACCAGGCCATCTAGCTGCAAACAGAGGCTTAGTCAGGATATTAGCTGTTGGTCCTAATAATGTGACTGGACCATGTATATCTGTTTTTAAATTTTACAGTATTTTCATAACACCCCATTTAAGTCATGCATTGTTCATAGAGATAATTCAGCACATAAAACAGTAGAATACCTAACAATATTATTTTGAACTTTAGAAGTAAAGGGATTGGCAAAGTGGTGCAGAAGATAACAAATTACTGGT
Organism: Discoglossus pictus; assembly: GCA_027410445.1. Classification (NCBI taxonomy): domain Eukaryota; kingdom Metazoa; phylum Chordata; class Amphibia; order Anura; family Alytidae; genus Discoglossus; species Discoglossus pictus. The sequence goes on from CM050174.1 coordinate 37,496,266, forward strand.
GTATGTAGTCTTTTTCATATAGGGAGGTCTCTCATTGTGTAGACAGTCACACTAATTATATGGATGTCTCATTCACTAATCTTTCTGGTTGAATAAGGGCTGTTCTAATTGCCATGGACACAAGGAACAGATTATTGTCGGTCCACCAGGTCCAGCAGGTCCACCAGGCCCTCCTGGACCCCCGGGACCAAGAACTCTTCCTGAGACAAACATCCTACCACTGCAAATAAAGGTCAGAGAAAGCGCTCATCTTCAACACTCAATAACAGTATAAGAGTCGCCCTAAGGTTATATTTACAAAAAAACATCAAACTACATTGTACACCTTTCTTATTAAGAATGGTTTCTGTAGGTGAGGAACATTTTTATATATTTGTGAATTTAACGGTAGGTAACAAACTAACAACATGGGCATTTTCCAGAGAAGATCTACAAAGAGTGCATGGAAGCTGTTGTGACAGTAATACATTTTCAAGGCACAACCAACTCCACTTATATTTTTTATGTATACTTTTAATTTCTACAATCACTGGATCATTTACTATTACATTTCCCTGAGTTCTCCAAAACTTCCCCAAACTTCACACCTTAGTTCATTTAGCCTATTTAACTAAATACATGATAGAAAATATTATCTTGAATTTCTCTTTCATTCACAACTAAATACCCTGTAAACACTGATCAATAACCTAATTACGATAACATTTTCAGTCATATTTTATAGTTGCTTCAATGTAGAGATATGAAGGATAAGCAAGTGCCAGTATGTAGACCATATTTAAAGAAATGCAGATGGTAATATATCTTTATAACACTTACTCATTTCTTTCTGTAGGATGACAGATCAGAGGTGTATGGTTCCATCATCTACTCTGTGAGTTATATTTAAGATGGGGTCAGTTGTTTGGGAAATGTGTGAGGCTATATTTGCCTTTACTTTCTTTGTACGTCATCAACGTACCCACCACAGAGCCTAATTTCTGTTTTCTGTGTATGTTGATGGTATACAAATATATCATCATCCAATGGCGTGTGAGTATCTATGCTTCATTATACCCACTGTAGGATTAACAACCTTGCAGTATACTTTGCTTAAAAACACACTTTTCATAGATAAATCTTCCTTGAATTGATGCATTTTACCCATCTAATAGGTGTCCTTATCTTCACCCAAGAAATAGTGAGTGGTTCAGTACTATAAAAACCCTTGGTGGTCTGATAGCAAACTACTCTGACTAACCCAAGTGAGCATTTTGATAAGGCCAATCTGTTGATAAAATGACCATTTATTCTAGTCTGACATCTAGGGATTTTATGACATTGTGGCAATAATTGTGATGCAAGGTGATATACAAGAGAAGAGTAGCAATTCTTATCATAAGATATTTGCCCACTTTTGGATTGCTACCTTGTCTTGCTAAATGAGTTGGTGCACCTCCATGAAGCTGTGAGCTATACAATGTAGGGTCACACAAGATGGGCAGGTCATAGCAGAGACGTCAAACAAATCACAGTCCACTGGGGAACTGGTAACCCACTCCAGTATCTTTGCCAAGAAAACTTTATGAATATATAGATGCGGGCATGACTGAACAACTGAACAGCAACAGAAGATATTTGCAGTATTTAAACAAAGTATATTGCAAAGTTGTCTAGGCTACTTCTTTAAAGTGCTAAACCTATCTTGAGATTATGTTTTTGCCCTATTTAGGGTCATTATAATGATTGCACAGTTTATCTGTGCCCCGGCTCAGTTTGACCTTTGGGATGAGTTTTTTTCTTTGTAGGGTCGGCCTGGAAGTCCTGGGTTACAGGGACCACCAGGACCCCCTGGCCCCCCGGGAGTGGTGTATGTCAATGTAAGTTTGAGATTACTTTCTGTTGAGCGCTACATATTACAAGCTCCTCTGTCAGTCAATGTGTTACACCTATAAAAATGATTATAACTGCATGTCTGTCTTTCCTTCCAGAGGGTGTTCCCCGTGCCCCCCAGGCCTCACTGCAAGCAGGTAACAGACAGTGGACTGAGATATAAGATCTGGAAAATCTTAGGAAACATTAAAGGTTCACTGTAGTTTTCATACAATAGGGCTCCTTTTGTTTATTTACAGTAAATAATGATAAGCAATACATTTAATATTTCAAGGAAAGAAAGACCACTTACATTTTTAAAATGTGCATTTGAACATTAGTGTTTCAAAATCCAGCAAATATGCTTCTGTCCACACCCTATCAGATATCTAGGTTTGGGAGAGAATATGCCCAGGAGGCTGTCCAGATAGATTTTTTACCTGCTTCCTTGCCAGAAAGGACCACTGCAGCCAAACCTGGACCAGACAGAAGAGGCTTAGTACAGTCTCCTGGGCAGATCCTCTCCTGCCCACTGGATACCTAATAAGATATAGAGAGAAACAGCCCTGCCAGGGCCTACAACACTAAAACTCAAATGTACATTTTAGAAGCTACATTGATTTTTTTTTGCTGAAATATGAATTATGTTGTTATTCATTTACTAAATAAAGAAAAAGAAACTATTGTATATCCCCTACAGTGGTCTTTTAACTGATTCGTCTAGGACTGAAGAACTGCATGGACTACATGCTGAAGTATTTTTTAAGGAAGAACACAGGAAGTTGCTTGACTGTATATATATATATATATATATATATATATATACATATATATACATATATATATATATATATATATATATATATATATACTGTATATTTTTAACTTAGGACGTTCAAACGTGAACACAAATGCACTATTTATTTACTATATATATAAAACAACATCATTTAATATATGGTGTGCAGAAGAGCAATAGAAGCCCTCCACCGTACAGTAGTACAGTATATAAATAGTACATTTGTATTCACGTTTGAATGTTAAAAAACTTGCTCCTTGCCCAGAATTCCAAGAAAAAGTTGTTACACTGCATTCTGGGAACCTTGGCAGAGACATACAAATGTGCCCACAAAGCATATTAAACATGGCTTCCCTTAAGCATGTACCATGTATCAACAGCTTTGAGCAAAGCCAGGGTTGGAATATGGTTATGGATTGCAAGAGCGAAAGCTTTGTGGGCACATTTGCATGTCCCTGCCAATGTTCCCAGAATGCAGTGTAATAACTTTATTTCTCAGAACTCTGAGCTGGAAGCAGGTTTTTTAACTTGTTTTAGACATTCAAATGTGAACACAGATGTACTGTTTATTTACTGTACTACTGTACGGTGGAGGGCTTCTATCGCTATTTTGCCCAACATATATTAAATGATTGTTGTGGTGAACTACCTACTCAAAATATCCACTACACCAGCTAAGGATCCAACCTCATGCTGATTAGAGGCAGTAACCTTGAAACAGCTGTACGTGGGTGAGATTCCTAGCTTGTGAATAATCCAACCCTGGCTTTGCTCAAAGCTGTTGATACAGCGTGCATATGCTTAAAGGAAGCCATGTTTAATATGGTTATGGAGTGCAAGATAGCAAAGCATTTGTGGGCTCATTTGCATGTCCCTGCCAAGGTTCCCAGAATGCAGTGTAATAACTGTATTTCTCGGAATTCTGGGCAGAAGCACGTTTTTAACTTGTTTTAGACATTCAAATGTGAACACAAATGTACTACTTATTTCCTATATATATATATATGGTACATTGATGATGATCGAGATCATCTGATTATTGTCTGCACAGACTGACTTGTTTATGACTGAATACAGATGCCCGGATGTATGTACCCGTCTAATTGGCACTATGGCATCTCTCTTTGTGTTCATTCTGATCAGGTACTCAATGGAGAGACAAAAGACGCGGGTAAGTTCAAGAGGAGGTTTCTCACACAGCTTCTTTCACTCCATCAATCAATTAATAAATCAATCTATCTATATCTATCTACAGTATCTATCTATCTACCCGTATTTTTCGCCCTATAAGACGCACCGGCAGATAAGACGCACCTAGTTTTTAGAGGAGGAAAACAAGAAAAAAAAAATCTGAATAAAACACAAATACACTCAAACACAAATACACTTTACACACAGATACACACAAATATATATATATATATATATATATATATATATAGATACACATACATACATATACATACACACAAAAATATACATACACATACATACATATATACACACACACACACACACACACATACATACACACACACATACATACACACACACACACATACATATCCATATACTGCAGCATTTGGGAGCCATTGACCCTCCCTGACCCTCCTGATCCTCCCTGACCCCCCTGATCCTCACCTTTATAGATACACATACATACATATACATACACACATACACACACACACATACATACACACACACATACATACATACACACATCCATCCATATACTGCAGCATTTGGGAGCCCTTGACCCTCCCTGACCCTCCTGATCCTCCCTGACCCCCCTGATCCTCACCTTCCTTCTGATCTCTGCCATCTTGATCTCACCCCAGCGCTTCCTACCAGCACTCCACGTGTACTGCAGCGTTGCGTGTGTGACGTCACTAGGACGCACCGGCCGACGCGATGCTGGTAGGAAGCGCTGGGGTGAGATCAAGAGGACAGAGGCAGTCTGAAAAGCTATATTCGCCGTATAAGACGCACCAACTTTCCTCCCCCAGTTTTGGGGAAGAAAAAGTGCGTCTTATACGGCGAAAAATACGGTATATCAATCACTCAAACTGCAATCTATCATCTATGTATATTTTATATGCCTTTAACCACAATATTTTGGTAAAACTTACACACATATGTGAAGTATGTAGCAAAATAACAATGTTAGCAAACAATGCAAGTCAAGAATATAAAAGCATTTTAGGGAAATTCTTATATTTAGATGATTTTGCCAACCCGTGTGGGATTTCATCTTGAACTGCAACTCTGCCTGTATATTAAGGGTAGACTTATCCTACAAGGGGCTTACTCTTCCAATAAGTGTTATTGTAGAGAGGATAGGTGAAGTAGCAATGTTTCAACAGGTATTGTCTGAATCCATCCTCTCATTCTTCCTAAGTGTCTAATACTGTTAGGAACAAAGGAAAATATCTGCTACCATTAAAGCAAAATTGAATACAATAGTTAAAAATTAAAAACTGTTTTAAATTATTTGAAACTTCTATTCCAATTTTTCCCATTACAAGTCAAATGTATCATAAGAGAATCCTATAACGATGATCGTTTAAAGGGACGTTGACAGTATTTTTTCTTTACTTCAACTAAAATAGGGTACTTGATAAAGTGCCACTGTGTTGTTTTTTATTTTTTTTAATAATGCTCTCAACCTTTAGCTGATCTGGGAGGTTGCCCCTGTCAGCCAGTTAGCAGTAAAATAGATGCACTTGCTGTAGCTCTCTATTAGCAGCCTTATTAAATTGCGATTTGGTCAATTGAATAGGGCTCTATATAAGCACATAGCATATTTTTTTACAGAAGTTTTTAGAGCCCTATTCAATTGGACAAATCGTAATTTATGCAAAACATGCAAAACACAACATTGCTAATGCTTAAAGCATACTCTTTTAAAAATATGGAAAAAAATATTGTGTTCCATGTTTATTTAAAGGGACTATGGCCTCCATTCAATTGAGCAAATTGGAGTTACAAGAGGCCATAAAAGAGCCAGTATAATATTTGCTATTCAATTGCCCTTTTTTTGCTACTTGCAATCGGTTTGCGGGTTAGAAGCTCAGAATCCCTGTCAAAATCGTAACTCCGACCCATCTAAGCCTTTAATCTTTCAAGCCGTAAATGTTAAAATCGCAACTCACTATTCAATTGCTAGAATTCCTCAAGCCTGCAAATGGCAAATGTAGCCAAAACTCTTATAAGTACAGATAGGACTTGCAAGGGGGTTAAACACCTGATCGTAGCGCTGTAAATGCAAATAAAAAATCAACACAGCACTGTAAATGACGTTGAAAGCGATGAAACACATTAGAACTAATTGCACAACAGTCTCAAGCTCGCAAATCTGCAATAAAAATTATTTATTTTATGTTTTATTTCCGTGTTATATCAATCTTGGTAACTAAGCATTTAATACATGTCAGGCCACCCACATGGACTATAACATTTCCTTCAATCATTTTTATTATTTTATACATTGCCGGATTGCTAGTTTGATCGCATGTCGGACCTCTAAACGCTAATTGAATGACATTTAACCTCCATGTTTTACTGACGTCATGATGACGGTCTCCATTACTATTGTCTGTTTCTAAATCGATAGTTACGGCCTTGCTTAATTGATCATGATCATGCCCTGAAATGCTACTTGCATGGTTTACGGTTTAGGCTTTCGGCCATGTACTTGCGGGCTTGATTAATTTAATCGATCTGTAACTATTGCAATTAAATGGGGGCCTATGTCACCCAAAAATCAAGGTTTTTTTTTTTGTTGTTATTTTTAGAGAGCATGAAAATCTGGCTATATGTTGGGTTATTATTTTTTTCTAAAGTGTAGCCATCATGGGAAATTCCATTTTGTTTCTGTATTTATATGTAAATGAGCGGCTCATGCATATTAAATAGCTACTTTGATGTGCTAATTAAGATTACAGTCTAATTGTCTGTCTTTGTAGTGGACAAAAAAACGATCCCCAATTTTATCTGTCAGTTAGACCCCTCACACACCCACATCAAACACTCTGAGCTGCCCATCAGCATACAGCAGCTGCAAAATCAATTCTAAATATATCAGAAATTATTTACTGTAGAGAAAAATTGCTAGTACAATGTAAAGCCAGTTTGTAATGATCTTTAAAATTAAGTTAACTTCCTGTTGGGGTGACAGAGTCCCTTTAAGTTACTTTCTTCCAAAGCCACATATCTTGTCTTTCTATTTCTTATATTCCTCTCTCCCACCCCATTCTTTTCTTGCTCCAATCTCATCCATCTTTTCCTATCCATATCTCCCTCTCCCATCTAATATACATGTGTTTTTTTTTTATGTTTTTTTAAAGCTTCCACAGCAGATCCTGGGGAGACCAAGCAATATCAGGTACTCTCCCACTACCAATGGGATTCTCCTGCAGAAAACCTATATTTACTTTATCCAGCCATACTAGCAAATTAAATGTTTACCTCTGATAATATTAATTATATAATACCAAAACTTGTAAAATTCCAAAATAGTCACATCTTAATGAGACCACGTCGATTGCATTGGTTTAATGCCAGAGCAGGCAAAAAAAGATACAAATTGCTGAAAATCCCAGGATTTTGATTTCTTGGTTACTGGATCATCCGAAGCATATGTGAAATTAAAATAATTTATGCTAATAGTGATATATACTGAATATTTTAAAAAAGCAGCTTCTGGATGCAAGGGATGCTTGAATGTAAGGCTAAATGTCAAACTATACTTGAATCTTTATTTGAACCAACCTTAACCTGTATAAGCTGGTCTATAGTGACAGTAATAGGTAAAAAAGATACTATGAAAATAAAACTAGTTTTTGATGTAGAATATATGTAGTGGAGGTGACATCCCATTGACATCATAGTGAGTCATCTCCGGGTATTGTTTGGTGTTTCAGGTGCAGAGTTGGGTGTTCAAGACTAAGGACGAGATGCTCCGGGGGTGGGAGGAGGTGACAGAGGGCAGCCTGGTGTATGTGAAGGAGGAGAGCAGTGCCTTCTTCAGGACCAACGTTGGATGGAGCAAGATCATGGTATGATCATAGTTGGTGTGACTATATTCTGTTGTTCCATGTAGCCCATTCCTATAACTTCTTCAAGTGCTTCCAATAACTCATACCTATGAATCTTTACAGTGCTAAAAGCCTCCTAGCTCTCTGTATAAACTATCCATCCCTTTAACATTTAATTATCTTTATATTTACTACTATTACCCTATGTAATCTCCCTATAACTCCTTATTTTGCTATATATAACCTGAACCATAACTCCTCCTATTTTGCTATATTCCCTCTTCATATAGTTTAACTCATCTGTCCACACCTACTGCTTCAATACTTGATAAGAACCTATTTCAAACCTATTCAGCAGGTTGTGGGGTCCTTTGTATGTCCCTGTTAGCAGGAATGAACCCAGGACAGCATAGGACCACCAAAAGTCCCCAGCGAATCTCAGGAAGCAGGCTTAGCAATAGTGACCCCATTGGTAATGGTATTGTTCCAGGCAGGTTCAGCAATAATAACCCCAATGGTAAGATCTATTCTTTTCCCCAGAATAAAGCATACACATAGATTATGTAAACTCACATTAAATAACATTTTATTGAAGTCAGCACAACAAATGTATACATAACATGGAGCAATCATATTTAGACTCCATCCCTTAGCAAACATTCTTCCCACCAATCCTAGTCAGCCCACACCCTGGTCATGTGGGAGGAATGTCCATCAACTGATGTCATCCCCCCTAATTACCCCTACTGGTTCTGGAGCCTGGCTCAGTAATCAAGTTAACTACCCTTTTACCATTTGGTCCAGACTCTTCAGGGGTAGATAGCCAGAACAATAATAAAGATGCTTTGTCTGGTTGGCTACGTGACATCTCATTCTCCCCATTATTGAGTATATGGCCCTTATGAAAAATAAAGATGTTCCTCAAATTCTGTACCTCCCTTTCCCGAGGAACCCAGTGTCATACTTTATTGAAATGCCTTGGAAATATCCAACATTTTAACACCAAACATGACTAGGTAACATGATACATCATGAATTCCATATTTTACCACTAATACAATAATCCTCTAACATGGAACACAATTAGATAACATGGCTGTCAAATTTCAAATCCAGACAAGGAGGACCATTTCCTGGCATAAGAGGAAAATTGTACAATTAACCCATTTCAGCCCAGAGCCCCAAACAGTTCAACAGTCCCATAAAAAAAGTGACAAGGTCCCCTTGGTGTCTCACAGTCTATAAAAAAAAGTCCCATGGCCCCCTGGGCATTACTCTTCAGAATTTCTCCATAGTACTCCAACTATTTCTCTATATAACCTCTGCCTATCACTCCAGTTGCTCTATATAAACTTTTCCTCTAACTTCTCTGATTGATCCTTATAACCCCTTCCTCCTCCCCTCTCTTTCAGCTTGAGGTTTCTGGTTCGCTTCTCCCAGCTGATGACCCATCAGTATCAGAGGACTATATGGTCAGTAAAAACAGATCATTTAATTACCAATTATGAGCAATGTGTAAATATATATAAGCAGCACTAGGTATCAACACATCACCTGTATACAGTATCTGTGTACTGTATTTATTATAATAATAGAATATTGCCCGTCAAAAAATGACAGCAATGAAAGTGTAAGTGAGCTAAGGGTGTTTGGTGTATATAATGTGGCTGATGTAGCGTTGTTCGTTTTCTATGTCGTGCAAGTTTTTCGTAATATTAGTTTTCTATGTCGTGTGAGTTTTTCGGAATATCCATAGCTGTTTGGTGGTCTTTTTCAGAATATCCGTAGCTGTTTGGTGGTGTTTTGTTTAGGGACCTTTAGCCTCGTTTTCGTTTTGTTCGGCGGCCATTTTTTCTCTCGCTTAGCTGATTTTCGGGTCTCTAAACTCCGAAATTTGTGCTTAAATGGAGGTGTAACTTCACTTGCTGAGGTCCTCGTTGCCTACCCTTGCTGTGAATAAGCTTTTTATGTGTTTGTTGTTTGTATTTGTTGTGTTTGTAATGTTTTTGGGGTTGCGCAGGTTGCGTCCTTGTTTTCTAATCTCGTAGGTGTTTTTCGGCAAATACGTAGGTGTTTGGTGGTGTTTTGCAGCTTTAGACTGCTGTAGCCTAGTTTTCGTTTTTTTCGGCGGCCATTTTTTCTCTCGCTTAGAGAATTTTTTAGTGTCTAAACTGCTTTAATTTCAGTTAAATTGAGGTGTAACTTTAGTCTTCGAAGGTCCTGGATGCTCCCTCTTGCTGTAGGTAAGCTTTTTTATGTATTTGTTGTGTGTATTTGTTGGATTTATTATTTTTTGATGTGCGCGTGTTGCGGCCGTTTTTTGCGAGGTCGTAATGGGCCGTAACGCGTCTCGTATTTTTTTTGCGTTACGACGTAAAGTTTGCGAGGGTCGCAGTTGCTACGCGAGCCCGCAAGCGCTAGCAACAACTCGTATGCTCACAACTATATATGTGATTTATGTTATTACATGCATGTTATTCTTTCACTACTTGGTAGGATGAAGAGTCTGAGGATCCTGATGAGATTACTGCAGTGCCACCCAGCATCAGTGCCAGGATACCCTCGGTAGGATACAGCATTGCTGTGTATGGGGCATATTTCTGAGATAATATTCCCTATAAAACAAAAGGAGAATTGATTCAGAACTCTTCAAAATGTCAACTCTTAGTATGTATGCTCCAGCATGTCACCATTTAGTACATCTGTCCTTAAATCTTCCAAAGTTGATCTGAATTTCCTCAAGTGTAAACATGCTATATATTTAGTTCTATGTGCTGTAAAATGTTCTCTAAAATTTCTAATAATTTTATGTTTATCACACCAGCATATATCCTAATGTTCTTATGTTCCTTAGATTTTACAATGTGAATATTATAAAGGTTATATATTGTATACTAGAAAATTGCCCAACATAAATGATGGCATTATATATTATCTTCAGTTGTCTGTGCACTCTCTCTCTCTGTGCCCTCTGTGTATGTGTGCTCTATCTCTCTCTGCTCTCTATCACTGTGCACTTTCTCTCTCTCCGTGCCCCCTGTGTGCCCTTTCTCTTTCTCTATGCCCTCTCTCTCTCTGTGCCCTCTGTCTCTCTGTATACTCTCTCTGTTTCTCTGCACAAGTGTGCACTCTTTCTCTTTCTGTTCCCCCCTCTGTGCGAGCATGCGCGAATACGATTAAATAGGCCTGCACACAACGCACCATGCAGGCGTTACACACAGATTATTAATTTTTATAGTGGTTAATTAGTCTTAGTGGTTCTGGACATGAAGCGTCAGTTTGTGGTACAGGTTAGGGGCTACAAACTTAACATCTGAACCATATTGTGGGACGTTGGATCCACCACAACTTTAGTAGCGTGTAGTTTCATGACTGAATATGTTTAGAAAATACATTTTCCTTATGTCCATCACTAGTCTCTCATCTGATATTCCCCACATAAGTCCATTCTGTTTGTCCATATTTTTCTCCTGATGTTTTCTCGCATTTCTCTCTAGATGTTCATCTAATGTATCCTTCCCAATGCCAGTTGCATGTATCTCCTGATGTCTGCTCGTGTCTTCACCACAAATCTCTCACTTGATGTTCACCATATCTTTCTTCTGTTGTCTACCACATATCTTTGTCTCATGTCTCTGTCCTAGTGTCCATCTCATGTGTCTCTTCTTATATTTCATGTCTCACTCCTTATATTAAAGGCGGCTCTCCTGATGAGCATAGCATGCTTCTCCCCCGATGTGCACCATATATCTATTTTCTAATGGTCATCCTATCTCTGACCACAGCTCCGTCTGGTGGCTCTCAATGTACCTCTCTCTGGAGATATGAGTGGTATCCGTGGTGCAGACCTGCAGTGTTATCGCCAGGCCCTGGAAATATCTCTATATGGGACATTCAGAGCTGTCCTGTCCTCCTCCACACAATCATTGTCCTCTATAGTGAAGAGGACAGATAGAAGCCTGCCCGTACTGAACATGAGGGTGAGTACTTTCTATTCAACAGCACGACATGTAAAGTAATGATTTTATAATGCACATATAATATCTATCAACCACAATCTGATACATTTAACCCATGCAATGTCAAAGCTCAGAGGTATCCAGGACCTGTCAGAAAGCAACTAAAACAATAATGACCACTTCCCCTATTTCTTTTTTTCTTTCCTGTCTTCTCTGCGAATATTCCAGCTTGACCCCTGATAAAGTGACAGACACCATATATGGAATAAAATTGGCCATAGCTTTTGTTACACCCGCCAGATTTGGGGGGCTACTCTCACCCCAATTCTCTCTCTCTATGGGTCGCAACTTTTTGTTCAGATCTCGACACCAGAAGATACTCTAGATGACATCATAATTTCTGAAGAGGCAGGCACCATCAGACCCCTTTTCTTAGGATCTCAGAATCACACACCATGTACCTTTGATTAGTACAAGCAGATTCCGACACCACCTTTATTTAGTGTGTTCAAAATCAGACTGGCCACTTCTTTATTGTTACAGAGATATATCAGAACACAGAAAGATCTCACTCCACACACATGCCTAACCCCTGATCTTATGGGCAAAAGCTTGTTTCACTCTCACCATCTTGGAGATGTCTATCCCATGATACATCCCCCAGTTGCCAGATCTCAACTTACAGGGTTATAAAACTAAACTTCCCTTTTCATGACTAAAGCCAGAGAAGTCGCATGTGGCCGATCGCAGGGTCATATAAATTCTTTAAAATATTTCCCTTTGTATATCCCAGATATGACTACATTAACTTTATTATCTACGCATAGTCTACTATCCTACTTCTAATACATATATAGTATTTTAATGTACAGTACTATATGCACTTATTACATCAATTATATAACTACACTAGCGAATTGCCCGTCAAAAAATGACGGCAATGAAATTGTAAGGTAGCTAAATTAGTAAATGAATATAGTGTACCTATTTTGAAGCATTGTGATGAAGAGCTGGCAATCTGTGTTGATGTTGCTGCAGCATTAGTGGTGTGGAGCTGCTGTATAAGCATGCTGAATGTGTGCAGTGTAATACTGTGCGTGCGCGAGACCAAACCGTTAGCGTAGTCGTGTACTTCCGCATTGGTGTAAAATGGCGAGTAATGTGTGGTATAGGTCTGTATCGGAATATCCGTAGGTGTTTTGTGGTGTTTTGCGAGTTTCTTGTGGTGTTTTGCGAGTTTAGAGTGCTGTAGCCTCGTTTTCGTTTTGTTCGGCGGCCATTTTTTCTCTCGCTTCGTTTTTTTTTTAGTCTCTAAACTGTTTTATTTCGAGTAAAATCGAGGTGTAAGTTGCATTTTTGAGGTCCTGGGTGCTCCCTCTTGGTGTAGGTAAGTTTTTTATGTATGTGCTGTGTGTATGTATTGTGTTTTAAATGTTTGTATGTCGGCGTGTTGCGTCCGATGTTTGCGAGGTCGTAATGTGTGGTAACGTGTTTCGTACGTTGTTTGCGTGCCTCGTAAAATTTAGCGAGTGTCGTAATTTGTGTGTCGTGTTTTTTGAGTAGCGACGTGAATTTTGCGAGGGTTTGAGGCCCTTGCCCAGTGACCTCGCCAGCAACTGAGTCCCTCGCTTCGCGAGGGGCCTCAGTTGCTGGCATGGAGCGCCTTCGGCGCTCCATGCCAGCAACTGAGACCCGTGCCCAGTGACCTCGCCAGCAACTGAGGCCCTTGCCCAGTGACCTCGCTACTGGGCAAGGGCCTCAGTTGCTGGCGAGGTCACTGTAAGTTGAGATCTGGCAACTGGGGGATGTATCATGGGATAGACATCTCCAAGATGGTGAGAGTGAAACAAGCTTTTGCCCATGTGTGTATGTATTGTGTTTTAAATGTTTGTATGTCGGCGTGTTGCGTCCGATGTTTGCGAGGTCGTAATGTGTGGTAACGTGTTTCGTACGTTGTTTGCGTGCCTCGTAAAATTTAGCGAGTGTCGTAATTTGTGTGTCGTGTTTTTTGAGTAGCGACGTGAATTTTGCGAGGGTTTGAGGCCCTTGCCCAGTGACCTCGCCAGCAACTGAGTCCCTCGCTTCGCGAGGGGCCTCAGTTGCTGGCATGGAGCGCCTTCGGCGCTCCATGCCAGCAACTGAGACCCGTGCCCAGTGACCTCGCCAGCAACTGAGGCCCTTGCCCAGTGACCTCGCTACGCGAGGGCCGCGGCTCGCTGCGCGAGCCGCGTCCCTCGCTTTGCGAGGCCCGCGGCTCGCTACGCGAGGGCCGCGGCTCGCTGCGCGAGGGCCGCGGCTCGCTGCGCGAGCCACGGCCCTCGCTTCGCGAGGGCCGCGGGCTCGCTACGCGAGCCCGCAAGCGTGAGCAACGACTCGTACGCTCACAACTATATATGTGATGTATGCATTACACCCAGTATATAACTGTTAAGCAAGTTGTTAGTACCATCTAACCACACATATAATAAATGATGAACCCCAAATAGTCCAGTGGGCCCTTCTGTTCATAACAGCTTTATTAACAGGTTAACAAACAAACTTCAGTAAACTTAAACAGACTTCAGATGCTTGGCCTGGAATAGGGCAATGTACCCCTGGACTCACATCCAAGAACTTCTTGGTTTCAGGACATCCCTAGAACCCGCACCGGGCAAATTAAGGTATGGGACCACATACACGACTAGCTCCCACCATTAAGAACTTGATTCTTTTGGGTTCCTTAAACACCAAAATAAGGACTTCCAGACTGACTTTGTTCAAATGAATGCTGTCACTCAAAAAGAAACAGCATCCACAGCCTCAGGCTCCCAATGGAGCAACACAATTCCACCAAATGCATGGATAAAGCTAGAAAAGAATGTGTTAACTATAAACCCTTGTCATATTCAAACACCATATACTCCATCCTGCACCTCCTTCTGCCAGCACCCCTCCTGCAAGCCCCTGCAGGTTGATTTCTGGGTGGCCTTGAGGAGATTATGCTACCCATTCAGTTTTATGTGCACCCCCTCAACTTGCTACATCTCTTTTCCCCTTGCTTAATTATTATCAAACTGTAGAGAGAGTTTGATGACTCTGCAATAGTAGTTTACTCAACCTGCTGCTCCATGAAAGTAAGCTGCCCTAGGCCTGTGCCTACATGTTAGACCAGTGGTAGTCAACTAGGTGGCGTCGCTGACAGAGACCCGTGGGACCACGCTTGGCTGGTTGGAGAGCTAATGGAAGATCCTAGGGACAGCAGTCAGGACCGGATCCCTATCTAATAAGTACAGGGCAATACATAGCTTGGGTCATATGATTTATGTAACCAGAAATGAAATGTGGTTAATTGAGTTACTACGGCACTGGTGAGCAATAAGGACATTTTACCATCAAAAAGGTGCGGTAGGTATTACAAGGATGAAGACCCCTGCGTTACACAAACACTCACAACATTTACATCCGTTATTGCAACGTTTAGCTCAAGCAAGAAAAGTATCTAAATATATTTACTTATCACTTCTCTCTTTACTGTCTTTCTCTTCTATCTTCCTCTTTCTCTCTTCTGTATCTCTTTCTTTTGTCTGGCTCTCATCCTTTCCTCTCTCTCTACCCCTCTCTCACTTCCCCATTTCTGTCTTTCTCTCTCTCCAACTCTCTCTCACCTCTCTCCTTAGCTTTCTCACCCACCCAATGTGTCTTTTTCAGGGTGATCGCATTGCGAGCAACTGGAATTCATTCCTAGATATTAAATCTTCCAAACACCCCACCGGTGCCCCAATCTACTCCTTCAACGGCAGAAACGTCCTGACTGACCCTCTTTGGTGAGCACAGCTGACTGTCACATGTCTTTATCTCTGTCCCTTGCTTTATAACAGGATTGTACAACATACAGCCGTGGGCCCCAACGTGGTATTTTATGTGGCTCCATCGTTCACTTAATCAGTAATGAATAAAATAAAGTAAAACATTATTTTATTTCAAATGTGTTTATGTATATTTATTCGATTAATACTATTTCTGTAACTTACTTATAGGAAAAATGACAATCAAAGACCAACTGTAGTACCTGCTTGTTAGGAGCTAGATGTTTTAACTAGGCATTGATCAATGATAAAATTAATATTCAGATGATTTTAAAAAACATTCGGTATTATATCTACTTTGAAAGATCAAACTCAGCTTCTGGTCTCCACCCACTATAAGGTCAATGGAGGAGACATATTTGCTAAATTTTAAGGTACAAAGTTTCATCAACACAATGGTCTTCTTTGGGTGGAGACTTAATTAAAGTGGTTTTCCCATGCCTGTGAGTTTTTTTTTTTGGGATAGCCTATGGATTTAAAATTGGTTGGCCTCTTTTCCAATCAGATTCTTAAAACATTTTAGACCGGTTTCTCAGACCACCCCCTCCTTCCCTTGATGACCTTAGCAGTGCAGAGGCTAACAGATTAACTGGAGGTCTGGACTCTAATTTTTGAAAATTAATTTAATATTGCCATTATAAACTATTTAAATTGATTTTATTAATGATCACTGCATAATTAAAACAAATAGCATCTCATCTTAGGGCATAATAGTGATCCTTTATGCACATTTCCTATTAATGTTTTTCCTTTCTGAATATGTGTTAATATATCTCTATAACAATAATAAAACGTATCTTGCTTCAGAACATCACAGTCTTACACGGTTACTCATTCATTTCTATGAAGCAAATAGCTCCTGTTTGCGTCTAGTGTGCTTACTGTGGCCATGTTTGTTTCTGGCAGTGTCTATACTATAGACACTGCCAGAAACAAACATGGCCATAGCAATCACACTAGACGAAAACAGGAGCTGTTTGCCTCATAGAAGGAAATAAGTAATCATGTAAGACTGTATAGTATACGTGCAGGGGCGCAGTCGCGCAGTGAATTGATTTTTATATGTGAGCTGGGTAGCTGCACCAGCTCAGTTCCTGCAAGTGCCACTTCACTATAGCACTTACATAGGAGCATACAGGAACCCATTTTTAGTATGACTTAATAAGATGGTTATTTAAAGAAATGTATAATGGTGTTTCTAATTGTATGAACATATTTAATAATGAGTTTTTGTTGTCAGCCCTCGCATGAAATCTTTGGATAATTCCGCTTTATGATGTCATAATTTTATTTTCCTCACATGATCTCTTATATTATGTTTATCCACAGTCCACTTCATCGTCTCTTAATTTTTTCTCTCTAAATGTTCACCCTTGGTTACACTAATATAAAATAAAAGTATATGAAACCTTTTCTGCATGCAAGGTGTTCTCATTTAATTGTGAATTATAGTTGAAGAATCACTGTGGTCCCATACTTAAAATATACTCTTCTGATGAACTACACTTGAAAATGAGTAGAACATATTCTTTAGAATATAAAATACTTTTTTAAGTGTTATATACAAACATGTTTATTTCATTTTGAATATTTAGCAAGCTTCTAACAGGGAATGCAGCAGCTAAAACTGTCAGTTCTTTCAACAGGACTAGTGGAAAGTTCATTAGTTTACAGGGACACAAACTGCTGAAAAAGTAGAAGACAGAGACAGTTCAGAAAAGAAAATAGAACCAACAGTAAAGAAAAATTGCATACAAATGTTTTTAAAAAGTTAAGATTGTATTTAGTTATTTTGCTTTCTAAAAATATTTTTTCTCATTACCAAGTTTAATGATTCAAATGACCACTGCGGAAATGGTACTACAGCAGTCCTTTAATAATCTAAAGCATGTATGTCGTTTTTTTGTTTTTTTTTCTGAAAAATCTTCTGTTTTATCAAATGTAGTTCTTCAAAAGAGCACACTATTTATTGAAGAAATAGAAATGTACACCTAAAAAAATAAATATAATTGTAATTGGTTGCAATCAAAAATTCTAAGTGGAAGTGCCTTAAAATTAATATAGAGGTTAGATTTATCATATGTATGATTTGAAGTCAGTAACAATTCAGGTCAGCAGCAAAATACCCATTCAGTAGGGAACAGGAATGGAGTAGGTAAACACAGGAGCAACCAGAAGTAATTTTGCTCACAGGAACCTACAACAGGCACTGAGAAATGGTCTGAGCAGCAATAAATAGTCCCAGAAGAGGTGTGATTTGCTGGTAGAAAGTCCAGGATTTAACAACAACCAATCAGATGAAATAGACAAGAGAGGTGCTTCTGACGAATCTGTCTCTAGGATACATAGCTTTAGCTGCTGTGGCACAAGACTGTTGTACTTGTCGTACTTGTGCCAAGCTAGGAGATCGGACCCTGACAATCACATATATAGTTTTCGTATTTGGAAATCTTGGTCACGCAATGATAAATAATGCGGCCTTGTGGATGTGCAATGAGCACCAAAGGCGCTCATTGTGAGGCCTATAAGTTACGGGCTGGACAGGGCTCCAATGAGCACCAAAGGTGCTCATTGCGAGGCCAGTAATGTTGAAGGGGGGGGGGGGGGGGTCATATTCCGTAAATAACCAGTATTAAGTCCCTCACAGCCACCTCTCACTCCGTGGCCCAGTGCTGGTACCTGTACTGCCCCTGCCCGGGGCCCACCGGGGCCTCTCAGTTCCCTCTTCCTGACTCCGCCATCTTCACCCCCTCAGCTTGCCTCAGACTGTGTGAGGGCCGTACTAGGAGGGCCGCACTAGGTAGAGGGTAGTAGAAGCGCTAGAGAGCTATGGGCTTACAAAAATGGCATCAATTTACATCCAGCTGCGGCCTTGAAAAAAAAATGATGACATTTATTTTTTAAGCGCACAACTTGATGTAAACCAACGCCATTTCTCTTTCAAGCCCACAACTCTTAACAGTCGCTAGGGCACACAGGGGTGAGAGAGGGGGGAAAAGAGACACAGGGGAGGAGAGCAGGACAAAGAGACACAGGAGTGGGAGTGGGGGGAAAGAGACACAGGGGAGGGAGAGGGGGGCCAGAGACTACGGTGAGGGTGTGGGGGGAAAGAGACACTGGGGAGGGAGAGTGGGGACAGACACACTGGGGAGAGAGTGGGGAGAAAGAGAGACAGGGGAGGTAGAATAGAGGGGGGGGGGAGAGCCCGTAAAGTAGAGGGGGGAAAGGCACTCATTGCAAAGCCCATGATTAGCGCCAAAGTAGAGGGGGATTGGCTCGCAATGAGAGCTGCCGAAGGTGCTCATGGCGGGGGGGGGGCGGGCTCACAATGAGCACCTTTGGCGCTCATTGCAGGCCTTGTCAAGCCTGCAACTTGCGGGCCTCACAATGAGCGCCAAAGGCTCTAATTGTGAGCCTCCCCCACCACTTTAACGGGCTTTACGATGGGCACCTTCGGCGGCGCTCATGGTGAGCCTATCCCCCCTCTACTTTGGAGCTCATTGTGAGGCCTGTTGCAGGTTTGCCAAGGCCTGCAATGAGCGTCGAAGCATTGCCAGCCTTAAAATGTTATTGCCGTCATTTTTGACCGGCAATTCCCGAGCTACCTTTATATTTATGTATACTTTTTAAATGTTTTCAACAAAGGGGACCTTTTTATGGTTACTTTAATTAAGTCTGTATATTTTCTCTCTTTCAATCATCCACCCATCCTTCTTTCACCTTCTCATCTATCCCTCACTTATTCTTAGTGAAAAAATGCAAATTACCTGACATTCTTCAGTCAGTTTCCTTACCGCCCTCCCCTCCGAATTATCTCTCATCTCTCCTTATGTCTCATCTCTCTCCCATGCTTACCTCTCCTTATGTCTAATCTCTCTGTCCTCTCTATCCCACAGGCCCCACAAAGCATTCTGGCACGGTTCTAGCAAAGCCGGGACTTCTGTACATAACAGGAACTGCCAAGACTGGAGAGGACACAGTAATAGAGAGGGTCTGGCCTCGGCCCTAACCCCCCAGGGGCTACTTCTTGATCCTGAATCCTACAGCTGCACCCAACCACTGGCCGTCCTGTGCATCGAAATAGCCTTCCCCTATCTGTATATGTGGTGAGAGACACGGACAGTGCGTATAACAGGGTCAAGAGATTCTGCCCCCTCCTCAATGTTACTGAGAATCCAGGAATAGAGACTGAAATCTTAAACAGCATCCCCTCCAAAAGCAGTATGAGCTTAACTATTTTCATTTTTATTATTATAAATGTTTTTGGGATGCAATAAATATATTTTGTGTTTGTGTATTTTTGTGTAGAGATTTTCCAAATTGATGCTTGATAACATTAGTCCTGTTTAAATGAAAATGGGAGTTATACCTATGTATCAATTCATTGTTATGTAGCTTATTTTATTAAGAAGTGTTTAACAAGCACTGTTTTTTTCTGCTTAAAATATTACAATACGTACCTGTTTGGGTCTGCCCTCTGCAACTCATGAATATACAGACTTGTGAAATTCAGTGATTTAAATTTGCCAATCTGTGACCTGTCTCAAGCAGCATGTTGCAAAATGTTTGCACAGATTAGTAACTAAGACAGTGCACACCTTGTACTTTAAAGTGCACAGTCTTCATGAGCTGCTGAGAGGAGAAACCAATTAGGAACTATTTGAATAATTTTAGGCAGAAAAAAAAGAGTTTTAAGCACAAAAGTAAAGAGATACACATGTATATTATATTCCTAGTGAAATGCAGAAACCTTCCATGTCCCTTTAAATAATCACTAGTTATCATATTTAATGGGACATGGAAATCACACCAAAACAAGGAACTGATATAGATAATGAGGATGGAGGCTTGGTCTCACAGCCAATGAGCTGTTTCATCAGCCTCTAGGAGAGACAAGCAGCTGAAATCTACAGCAAGCAGGGCTCAATCTATGTTTCAGCTACAGAGAAGTGATGGTCTGCAATGCTTTGTAAGAGATGGAAAGTGCGATAATCTGAAGAGTGCAGCAGGGAAATAAATGACTGTGACTGTGAATGCAAAGCAGAGCCCCCATTTTTATTATATCCACCATGACAATTTATGTGCTTTGTTTATTTTACTCCATGTACTCAATAAACTTATTATTATGTAAACAAACACAAATTGCATCTTGTTTGTAAAAATTGTAAGTTTTAATTAAATTTGCCTGGCAAAAAAATACATTTTCTAAACAAAAAAAGTCAGAGGTGCTCATCACAGAACGAACAACACCTAAGTAGGTTTGCTCTATGGGTCTGTTTACCTACTCAGGGCCTCTTTTAGCTCACTTGTGCCCTTCACAGGAAGAAATGTAGTATATCAGTCTGAGCTCACTCAGTAGAATAATCCAGCCCCAAAATACCAGGCAATTCTACCCTGAACAAGGGAACATTGCTACTGTCAATCATCTACAAAAGATCCAACCCATAGGTATCACTCTGCATGCAAATTAGAGTTTAAAGATCACAAGTTGTAAGACCCTAAGAGTTACCTTCTAGGATTTTAGCAGCTCCTACAATACCCTCCTAAGGAAAACAATCTTATCCTTCGCCAAAAGTAACAAAAATTACCTATCCAGTTCCTCAAATGTACTCAAAAGCCTGAAGCATGAGAGAGGCCTTGTTGCCAACAAATAGAAAGTTGCCTAGATAATGAGTAACTGCCCAACCTGAAACCCATTCTGGAAAAGAGCTGTCTCAAGTGGGGAAGAAAATATTGAGCAACCCATTGGTAGACACAAGTTCATTAAGAAAACATCATCAGAATGACACCCCATAAGTCTTTGTCTAGATCTATGAACTGGTAGCAATCTTAATGGTGCTTTAATATCAACTATGGCCAATAAATCCCCCCTCCCCAGCCCTCCCTGGCAATCTCCAGCACATCATCGAAAGACGTTTAGAATACTGCGAATAGATCTTTATCAATGACTTAATTAATTGATGCTCCTTTCTGAAAAGACAGATGATGGATCATCTGGAACTGACCTGGCACTTTTTCAGGCACCAAACCCAAAGGGGATAAATCCAAATGCTGAAGAAGGGGAAAAAGAAACGGACCGGGCCATCCTACCCAGGCCAACCTCCCTTGCTAGCTTGTCCCTAACCATTTCAGGGAAAGACTTTTGGGTATAACACCCACCACAACACAAGTAGCCAGGATAACAACACAATCCCAGCCTGTCCAGTCGCTCTGGAGCAGATGTGCATGAATCTGCACCCATGACCCCACTTACATTGTCTGTTACTTAAAGCAAAGCAAGCTTTTTTGCAGACCAGACTGCTCATGAAAGGGGTGCGCCTAGACCCTAAATGGTATCATACTGTTCAGCCAAGAGCACACGTCCTTCTTCCTCATACTGTCACCATGCTAAAGCCCTGAATTTTCTATGAGCTTTGAGATTTCGAGAAGAGAATAAGAGATAAGAGAATAAGTTGGAGCACAACTCCTGATGCCCCCCCACCCCCCACCCCAATATACAGGCCATAATGGTAAACGCCTGCACTCAGTTCTCAAATGTCTTAGGTATTTTCCTGTATAAGCTCTTCCTCTCATCCTATGCTTTCTTAATGTCACCCACTTTGGGAATCTCTGTGTAATGGTATACTCTCTGTTCCAAATAAGTTTCTTTATCTCTAAAGGAACATGTTTGCCGATACCCCCAGAGGTATGATGAGGCATGAACCCTATCAACTACCTTCTTAACCTCCCCTTTATGTAATGACTAGCGACTTGCCAGTGAAAAAATGATGGCAATAAAATGGTATGGCAGGTAATGCTGTTAGCCACACAATATAAGGCTTTTAGTCCTCTGAGTACCATTGGCGCTCCTTGAGAGCCTCTCCCCTCATGTACTTTTGCTCCTCTGAGCACCCTCTGCGCTCATTGCAAGCCCCACACTGAGCTCCTTTGGCTGAACCACGCACATACAAAAACAACAAAAACACAAAGAAAATAAGGACGTCTGGGAGTTAGGTTGCACAAGAATTTAAACAGAATTTGATGAGTTTCGGCACTTGAAAATCTCCTAAGCGGAAAAACAAATGGCGCCCCCAAAAAATGAAAACAAGGCTACACGACCCCTAACCACAAAACACAGCCAGGCACATAAGACTGGAAAGCAGGACATAGAAAAAAAAAGATACAAGGTCAAAAAAATACGAAAATAATGGCCTAACCAGGCACATCCAAAGGCGCTCAATGCGAGACATGCGATGAGCGCCAAAGGCACTCAGCGCGGGGCTCACAATGAGTGCCGAGGGTGCTCAGAGGAGCAAAAGTACACATGTAATTCTCAGACCCCATTATAATCACCAGCCTTTAGGGACGGGCATGCTACTGATATACCACCTTAAAAAATACTTCTTATAATACTAAATTAAATACTGGCATGATCTGTTCTATTAAATATTCCTATTTGAACCATTTCAGTGTCTCTTTAAAGTATCCACAGAATAATGTCCCTTTAATCCATACTATATAAATGTAGTGTAATTTGAGATTTTTGTACAGACACCAATGAAGTTAAACATGAATAGTATTTAACAAAAGTATGTTTCTGACAGACTTGTACTAACATCACATCTTGTAACCTTATTGGTTGTGCCTATGTCAATCACAACGTAGACCCCCGCCTTACATCTCAAATTGAATCTGATAGGTTGTTTAATGTCGCTACTATACGCAACGAAACAAGACAAAAGGCAGGCATCGCGCGTGCTTATTGGTGAATTCATACAAGCCACGCCCGCTTTGCCTCATTGGTTAGTTTGGTCAGCCAAGCGCGCGCTGATTGGCCAGATGCTTTAGGCGGGCGCAGGAGGTTTGAAGTTGGCGCGGTAACGGTCGCCGAGCTTAGTGTGCTGTTTGCTGGCGAGGTTAGCGGTTAGTGATTGAGAAACGGGAGTTTTAGGCAGAGTAGGAGCTGAATATCACTGCGACCATGGATACCGAGCCTTTAAGAGTGAGTATGAAGTAATTATAATGATATATGTACCGGGGTGGTGGTCAATTAAGCATAAAGTTACCTAAATAACATGTTTAACCGAAATGTCTCACAAGTTTCTAACATTTTATATAGTGTATATTAATATAGCTCTCTCAAAGTGTGTATATATATATATATATATATATATATATACATACATACACATTTGGTGGGAAGATTGATGTGGTATGTGGGTAAATAATACACATTGAGTGTGTATATATGGCGTTTTAGCTAGAAATGTATTTGGAGTTTATTTAAAAGAATAGACAGACTGCTTTTTGTAGACTTGTAAGGCAATCAAAATGTAAGTTTCACAATAAACTTTAGCAAGATATATTCCTTATCTATATATTGCTGCAGATTAGTCGTTCAGTCGTGTCCATCTCTGAGGCTATGGGCACCAGCACGCCAGGCACATATGTTATGTCTCCGGTTGTGTTTATCCAAAAAGTTTTCATGGATAAGATACTGGGGCTGGTGCCAGTTCCTTCTCCAGTGGTCAGTGATTTGTCTGACCTCTTTATGACCTGCCCATGGTATAGCTCACAGCTTTATTGATGTACACAAGCCCCTTCACCACAACCAAGAAACGATCCCTAAGGGTTATCTGTATAATAGCACCCAAGTTCCATGTGTACATTATGCTTTTTTGAAGATCTAATGGACGCCATAATGGCAGACCTCAAAACAAATATTTCCTGCATGCTTGTATCAAGAACTGAATTATGCAATCTGTTTGACATCTGCACCATGGTCAAAGCCCTGTCCTGTTTGTAGGGTTGTATCTTGAAATACAGTGGATATAAAAAGTCTACACACCCCTGTTAAAATACCAAGTTTCTGTGCTGTAAAAGAGACAAAGATAAATCATTTCAGAACTTTTTCCACCTTTAATGTGACCTATAAACTGTACAACTCAATTGAAAAACAAACTGAAATCTTTTAGGTAGAGGGAAGAACAAATATAAAAATAAAATAATATGGTTGCATAAGTATGCACACCCTTAAACTAATACTTTGTTGAGGCACCTTGTGATTTTATTACAGCACTCAGTCTTTTTGGGTATGAGTCTATCAGCATGGCACATTTTGACATGGCAAGATTTGCCCACTCTTCTTTGCAAAAACACTCCAAATCTGTCAGATTGCGAGGGCATCTCCTGTGCACAGCCCTCTTCAGATCACCCCACAGATTTTCAATCGGATTCAGGTCTGGGCTCTGGCTGGGCCATTCCAAAACTTTAATCTTCTTCTGGTGAAGTCATTCCTTTGTTGATTTGGATGTATGCTTTGGGTCGTTGTCATGCTGAAAGATGAAGTTCCTCTTCATGTTCAGCTTTCTAGCAGAAGCCTGAAGGTTTTGTGCCAATATTGACTGGAATTTGGAACTGTTCATAATTCCCTCTATCTTAACTAAGGCCCCAGTTCCAGCTGAAGAAAAACAGCCCCAAAGCATGATGCTGCCACCACCATGCTTCACTGTGGGTATGGTGTTCTTTTGGTGATGTGCAGTGTTGTTTTTGCACCAAACATATCTTTTGGAATTATGGCCAAAAAGTTCAACCTTGGTTTCATCAGACCATAACACCTTTTCCCACGTGCTTTTGGGAGACTTCAGATGTGTTTTTGCAAAATGTAGCCTGGCTTGGATGTTTTTCTTCGTAAGAAAAGGCTTTCGTCTTGCCACTCTACCCCATAGCCCAGACATATGAAGAATACGGGAGATTGTTGTCACATGTACCACACAGCCAGCACTTTCATATATTCCTGCAGCTCCTTTAATGTTGCTGTAGGCCTCTTGGTAGCCTCCCAGACCAGTTTTCATCTTGTCTTTTCATCAATTTTGGAGGATGCTCCAGTTCTTGGTAATGCCACTGTTGTGCCATATTTTCTCCACTTGATGATGACTGTCTTCACTGTGTTCCATGGTATATCTAATGCCTTGGACATTCTTTTGTACCCTTCTCCTGACTGATACCTTTTAACAGTGAGATCCCTCTGATGCTTTGGAAGCTCTCTGTGGACCATGGCTTTTGCTGTGGGATGCGACTAAGAAAATTCCAGGAAAAGACCAACTAGAGCAGCTAAACTTTTTATTTAAGTTTAATCAGAGGCACTTGAAATGATGGCAGGTGTATGCTGACTCCTATTTAACACGATTTGGAATGTGATTGCTTAATTCTGAACACAGCTACATCCCCAGTTATAAGAGGGTGTGCAGACTTATGCAACCACTTTATTTTTCTTCCCTCCACCTAAAAGATTTCAGTTTGTTTTTCAATTGAGTTGTACAGTTTACAGGTCACATTAAAGGTGGAAAAAGTTCTGAAATGATTTATCTTTGTCATTTTCTTACAGCACAGAAACCTGACATTTTAACGGGTGTGTAGACTTTTTATATCCACTGTATATAAAGGACTCCTGGAGCGTGAAGCCGAAATAAACTAGTTATATTAAAACCACCCCTCCTGGATCGCTATCTTGTTGTGGTGAAGAGGCTTGTATACTTCAATGAAGCTGCGAGCTATACCATGTAAGGTCACCCAAGATATGCAGGTCATAGGAAGAGGTCAAACTGCGGTTCATTGGAGAAGGAAATGGCAATCCACTCCAGCATCTTTGTCTAACTTTATGGATAAGCACAACCAGAAATCTAACCATAGATGTGCCTGGCGTGCTGCTTTCCATAAGGCCACAGAGTAGATCACAACTGAACGACTAAATAACAATGAAAACCGCACTACACTTTTATAATCACTTATCAAGGCGCCATGCCATGGACCGTGAATTATCAGGGAAAACCAGTTACCGATCTGCCTAAAACCACATAAAATCCATCCTGCGTTCACACTATCGCCAGAGAGTGCTGTTGTCTCTGCAGTTATGTTTAAACTAGAAAGTTGCCCGTCAAAAATGAAGAAAAAAATTAAGGGTGGCCGTGCTGTTTGCCATACAATGTGAGGCATTTGCTCCTCTGAGCACCTTCGGCACTCATTGCGAGCCTCTCCCCTGTGTATTTTAACTTTCCTGCTTTGCACTGATCACCTTTGGCGCTCACCGCGAGCCCCATGCTGAGCGCCTTTGGCGCTTATTTCAAGTCTTTCCTCCCGCCTACTGTATTGTCCGCTCATTGCAGGTTTTTTATTAACCTGACAGTTTTGTGCTTGGGAATGCCATGTGTGTCTGAACTTTTTTTTTACGTTTTTCGTCTGCCGTTTTTTACGTCGCTAAGGCGATTTTTGGATTGATGAAAACCCCAAATATGACTCAAAATCGATTGCAACCTCACTCTCAGGCTTCCTGGCTCTCCCCCTGTGCGGTCTGTGAGAGTTATATTTGTTAAATATATATTTTTAGTTAGTTTTTGCTTGGTTTGCAGTTGCTACCCTCGTGGCTGCTTTGTAAAGCTTGCACGTTTGACTGCGCCGCTGGCTGCAGTGAGCGCTTCACAAGGTTCCCATGTGTGTTGGCGCTCATTGCAGCCTACGTGCTTTGACTAGATTTGCGAGGCTCACCTGTGTGACGGCGCTGCTGGCTCGACCAACATTGTACACGTTCTAAACAGCTTTCTTGGTCCACAACTGTATGCGTGATATCCTTACAGTCCCACATGGGACTTATAAATCTGCATATCACTATTTAAAGATCTACTTCCTGATCAAGAAATACACCTGGTCTCAAGTTTTTCTAGTGATGTTGCCCATTACTGCGACTCTTAAAATAATCTATATTAAGAGCTGTTGGTGTCAATTTAATGCAAACATTTTTCACAACAGACAAGAATAATCAAATTTGCAGATTTTCAGGTCTGCATTTTTCCCAATGTAGGTTGTCATCCCGCAATGTTAAAAATGACTGCCTTGCCCAGAGGGCCGTAGCACTTTGCTGCAATGAGCACCATAGGTGCTCATTGCAGCCCAATCAGTGAGCCCAATCAAAAACGCTCATCTCGATGGTTGCAATTGAGGCCTTTGCTGCAATGGCTTTGGCGCTGATCTCGAGGCATGCAAGTCTTAGAAAGATTAACGGCCACCATGGTTTTTAGAAGCGTAACTCGTGAACTGTAGGAAGGCCACCTAAAATGAATATCTGCAAAAAATGTGCTTACAACCACGGGGGGGGGGGGGAGCCTGTGAGTCAGGTTGCAGGCTAATTTAAGCTTTATTTGCCATTTTTCAGGACATCAAAAATTGGTTGGGGGGGGGGGGGGGGGGGCTGACTGACTTGCCGACTTCCCTTACCTACATTGTTCTAACATGCCAGAGGTTGGCGTCCATAAAAACATAAATCTTTCCAAAAAAGGCTCAAAACGAGGCCAAAGGCAGTATCACTTAGGCGCTCATTGCTAGGCTCTCAAGACTTGCGCAGGGAGAGAGGAGAAACACGGGATGGAGAAGGGTGACGTGCTGGAAAAAGACACAGAGGAGGGAAATTGCGGTGTAGAAATATGGAAGGGAGAGGTGGCAAATAAACACAGGGGTCAGATAGTGGGGAGAGGCTCGCAATGAGCACCGAAGGTGCTTGTTGCAATGCCCTGAAAGTGGGGGTGTTGGCCAAGGACTCCAGTGAGCTATAAAGCCGCTCATTGCGTGGCTCGCGATGAGCGCCTTTGGCCCGTAATATACACAATGGGAAATGCCCACAATAAGCACCTAGAACCTCGCAAACAGTATTGCCAGATTACAAATTCTATTGTCGGCATTTTTGCCTAGCAATTCCCTAGTTTTTTTATATTGTCTTTGTTCCTACCACTTAGTCTGGAATTCTGTCCCATATGAGTTTGCTGGGGGAGGGAAATTGTCTTTACTTAGGTAGTGTTTATTACAGAAATGGTTTCCAAGTGGTGTAACAGTGTAGGAGTCTTATTGTTCACTGGACAATGTATAGAAGTTACACAGTATCTGTGACCTTCAGGGATTTTTACTAAAAACAAAGGATTCTAAGTCTCAGTTGGCTCATCTTATTGGACAGTTTATCTAGTTGTCTTTCTACTTTTTGCAAACTGTATTATCAAGTACGGTTATATAACAGAGTTCGTACACATACTGTTATAATTCAATAAGCCAATTTCCTTAAAAAAAATGCTAAAGCAACATAGAAGTAGATCAAGAGCAAACTGTGCTCACTTTCTGCTTTTATCTTATGGGTTAACAAACTTAGTCTAAAACTTATGAGAGCGCCAGATGAAGAGCTAGCCAAACATTTTTTTTAGGAGCCGGTGTTTATTTTATATGTATAACACCAATGTAGGGAGCCAGCAGTTGGATTTTAGGAGCCCTGGCTCCCCGGATCTTAACCGCAGCTTTCTAGGAGGTTAATTATTCCCACAGTGGAGAATAATGAAGCGTGTGGGATAATTTTTTTCTACCTGGGTATAATGCTCTTCATCAATTGGTGTATTTACTCACTGTCACTTTGTCTTTGTAGTATTTGTTTAGCTGTTGTGCATTAAAAATGATGGTCATGTTGAACATGCATGTGTACAATAAATTGCCAGGGACAAGAGATGGACTAGCATGTCTATCTACAGTTAACATCTTGTGCACTATGTATGAACTCAAACTTTTATGGCATTGTCTTTCAACTTTTAACACGCTCACCTGGCACAACAGGTATCTGCACAGTTCTTGTGCATAAACAAAAACGTTTTGTTAAAGTTTCTCTGAAAACTAAAGGCATCGCAACGTGTTCACAACAACCTAATTAAAACTATGCCGGCTAGTTTTTGATGGCTCATTGAAGACTTGAGTTTAGAAAGCTGCATCCTTACTTAGCATCATGCAGTAATCCTTTGGTGTGCGTTCTGAACCAACCTACACAACACATTTACCAAGAACTTCTTTATTGTTTACCTGATTTTTTTTTTTTTTCAGCCTCTCTTTGAGAATCAACCCGCTGTGGAGAAGTTGAAGAAAGCCGATAACAAGAGGCTTTCTGTTGAGAGAATCTATCAAAAGAAGACCCAGTTGGAGCATATATTGCTCCGTCCTGATACCTACATTGGTTCTGTAGAACCTGTGACTCAGGTAGATGCTGTTTGGTTCACCTTATCTGTAATTTTTGTTGCTCTATAGAACAGAAAAAAATGGGGAGAGGGGGGAAAGTGTGCCCAAACAGTGTAAATCAGTTGTGTTTATTAATATAGCATCCCCTATAATGGTTATTGGTGTGAGTAATGCCTGCCTGGTGGAGGAAACAAAATAAATGCAGGTTCATTGCAGAACCATGCCCATGTGCCCCTCAACGAGGATGGAGGGGAGGACTCAGAGATCAGACACTTGGACATAACATATGACACAATCATTTATGATGGTCAAGTTACTAGTAAATAAACATAGTATCACACTCACATTGCTGAACCTCACAGGGAGGTATATATACAGCATCACTCATATACTTCCAGTACTATCAGGAGAATATATCCCTGAATTAATGTTTTTTCTTAACATTGATTTGTCAGTCGAACTACCTTGAAGGGGTGTGATTATCTACTATTGACATACACGAGCGCTACAGTATTAAGTACTATATTTGTTGTTTTATGGGCATGTTTTAGAGGTCAACCATTACACTTTCGAAATGTTATCTGTCTATTAGAGTAAGGCCAAATAGTCTTCCTTTATCATAAAAGATATGAAAAAAAAAAACATTACAACACAGAGGTGCCCATAATCCTCCAAAAATCAAACCTATTTCATTACAATGTATGCCATAGATTGTGGATATATATATATATATCTCACCCTTTTTGATGTGGGAGTAACTGAATTCTTCTACATACTGTATAGCCCATCTTTAAAGACACTCATTTTCTCACAGTACTTAGGAATCTCTACTGCATAAAGGGCACTCCTGTTTAATGTATGAATAGATCTAGGTCACTGGACATCTTATTTTCTGGGGATTTAAACTGTGCTATACTAAATTATGTATTTTTTTACCCTTTAGCAAATGTGGGTGTTTGATGAAGAGGAAGGACTAAACTGCAGAGATGTGACGTTTGTCCCTGGGTTGTACAAAATTTTTGATGAAATCTTAGGTAAGATTTTAGAAAAAATGCTTTTGTCTATCTGCAACGGGACATGGAGAGTTTCCTGCTTTTTCATTTTTAAATAAACAACCTAAGTGTTAACTTAGTTAAACATTTTAAATGCTTTAAAGCTGTTTACTCTGACATTTTCCAAACCGTCCCTGCAAAGGACAGACTAGTGCAGCTCCTGGTTTAATAGCTAAGACTGTCGGTGGCTAGTACTACAGACACATTGTATGCATGAGTTGCAGAGGGCAGACTTTTGCATGGACATTTTGTTTACATTTTTATTGCGTAAAAGCTGTTTTCACTCACTAACTTTCCAAAAACACTTAGTTTATTTTTATATTTAAATCAGGTAGCCCTCCATGTCCCTTTAAACTCATAACCCTTATTACTTAATTTGATTTAACAAAATATATTTTTTATTTTAGTAAATGCAGCTGACAATAAACAAAGGGACGCATCAATGACCTGTATTAAGATCACTGTTGACCCGTAAGTAACTTAAATGTAGTACTTTTTTGCAATGTAAGAATGCCTCAGGCTTGATTAAATACAAAATAAGCATTTTTTTTTAGCTCACTAAATTTATTTTTTCCCTTGTACTAGAGAGAATAATACAGTGAGTGTGTGGAACAACGGGAAAGGTATTCCTGTTGTTGAACACAAAGTGGAAAAGGTGTATGTTCCTGCTCTGATTTTTGGACAGCTGTTGACCTCCAGTAACTACAATGATGACCAAAAGAAAGTTACAGGTGAAATATCAAATCTCCCATAACAAAAAATATGTTTTAGATTGCAACAGAAGTGGCTATGTGTTGTCTACACCTTATGCAAAAGATATTGTTTTTTTTTGTTTGTTTTTTCGTCCTTAAGTTAATACTAAATATATATTTTTATCTTAAATGTTCACAACTCATACTCTGGGCTACTTCAGTGCTGTTAACATTATGAATATTCTAGTTTGTTTCTGTATATATGCACTCATCAAGTAAATATTTTGGAGCCACAAATGCACCGTTTAAGCATCCTGGTTCTGTGGCATTTTCCACACTTGTACACATTTATGTGGAATGTAGTCAAATATCTTCGATGCAATGATATTTAGTCACATCAGCCAATATTTTTTCCTTAATATGTAAACACTACATTGGAGGAGAGAGAACATTTAAAGGGCCATTTTAAGCCCTTTTCAAGTTATTGCTTACCATTAATATTAAAACATGCGTGCAAAACTTTAGATCTAATTTTAAAAAAAAATTCTCTAATGGGCGCTGCTGCACTCCTCTCCCAACTCTCTTTGCTCTGAAGACATAGTCATCATAGATTGTATTAATTATGCTGGTCAGGGAATCTGGAGCATTACTGCAATCAAGGGAATCTATAATTTTAGATAACATTTTCTTTGAAGACCTTTCCTTTCTTATGTTTGTGCATGTGTATTTAATGTTAATGGTGAACTAAATAGATTTAACTGTAAAGCACTTAATCTGACCCTTTAACCACTGTCTAATTTCCCTCAATACATACATTTATTTTTGCCAGGTGGTCGTAACGGTTATGGTGCCAAACTGTGTAACATCTTTAGTACCAAGTTTACAGTGGAAACTGCATGCCGCGAATACAAGAAGGTGTTTAGACAGGTTGGTATCCACATCTAGATCTTATGTTCTTGCTTGTATTTAATTTTTTTAACATTTGCTAGTGGTTGTTAAATAGGTCTCAGGAATTAATATTATTTTTTTTTAACTATATATTTGTATACTAAGATCATTTGATAGCTTACTATTTTCTTGCAAGTGGCATATGTTAGTTTAGTGTTGTAATCTCACATCTGAGAAGTAAGGCATTTTATGTCTGTCATCCCACCACCTCTGCACTATGTTTTTCTAGTACACCTCTCCATTAGCCATTTTACAATTAAATATTTTCTCCTCATGGCAAAAAAACTAGAAGTAAAGCAGATAGTTGCTCCTTAAACTTCAGTAAAAGTTTGGGTATGTCCCCTCTAAAAAAATTTTTTTTTTTTTTTTAAATCCAACAAACTACTCCTTAATTCCAGTTTATTTATAGTACTAATCTGTTTTTATCTAGCTTTGTGTTTCTCAACCCTTTTGTTCAGTCTGGTTACCTTGAAATGTTCATGGGGACTGCCAATGATACTACATGTGACACAATAACCTTAGTTTTCACTGATTTGAATAGAGTACATTTTAACTGCCAATGAGTTCATCAGCATCTCTAGCTATAACTGACAGTGGTATATTTAAAATGTTAAGCTCTTCTTAGGAAGACCACCACATTAGGTCTTGGGACCAAGGACTTGCTGTTAAGAACCAATGATCTTGCTCATTTGTTGCTAAATATAACAAACTTCCCTTTATATTCTCCTTTTAACAGACCTGGAGTAACAATATGTCAAACACTGCTGATCCAAAAATTAAGCCATTCGATGGAGAGGATTTCACCTGTATCACTTTTCAACCAGATCTGAGCAAGTTTAAAATGCAGATTTTGGACAAGGACATTGTGGCCCTAATGTCTCGAAGAGCATATGATGTTGCTGGAGCTACAAAGGGTGTAAAAGTCTTCCTGAATGGGAAAAAGCTTCCCGTAAGTAATATAAATGTTTGCTATACAGTTGGAGCAAAAGTTGAAGGAACTTGGAACTCATGCTCTTGTGGTTTTTGGTTCTTTCAGAAACTCTGTACAGCTGTTAATTAGGACAGATCGAGGATTTTGTGGCTTATGTAAAAAATAAGAATATAAAATATGCATCGAGTTAGTTTTTTTTAATTCTCTGATGTAGAGCAATATCGATAAATTGCATTCCCTTTTGAGGATTTCAAAGTAGATATTTGACATGACATTTTACTTGAGTTGATTTGTTCTGAAGCCTCTTCACATTTTTCCTTTTTCAGGTTTCAAGCTTCCGTGGCTATGTTGAACTCTACACAAAGGACAAGCTGGATGAAACTGGCAATCCTTTGAAGATATTACACGAGGTAGCAAATGACAGATGGGAAGTATGTCTGACCATGAGCGAGAAAGGATTCCAGCAAGTCAGCTTTGTCAATAGCATTGCTACCACAAAGGTTTGTCTTTCTGTAATTGTATATGTATGATCGACAGGTCTCTTTACATATACTGAGTTTATGTACAGCTGCGAGACCAACCCCCTATCTCACAAGTAGTAATAATGAACGGAGTGGGCTTAGATACTACCCTGTGCTGTCTTCTAAAGCAGAGGTTCCCAAACTGCAAGCATTCTCATCTGTGTATATATGTGAAAGGCTAGGTCCATTTGACAATCATTGCCCAGAATCCTTTAACCTATAAGTATGAAAAAACTATTGACATTTTTTGTCGCCTTTCCTTAGAATTTATACAGATGAATTGTAACTAAGATTTAACTTTTTTTGTTTTTTTTTATAGGGTGGTAGACATGTTGACTATGTTGCTGACCAGATTATTACTAAGCTTATTGATGTTGTGAAAAGAAGGAATAAAAATGGGATTTCAGTGAAACCATTCCAGGTATGTAAACGGTTTGTGGTTTCTCTTGTGTTTGACCAGTTTTTAGTCTATAATTAAAGATTGCACGTTTGCCCATCATAACTCGAACACTTCACCATCTGCAAATCATACTGAAGTATTGTATGTATTCTTAATTTTAGTCGTGTTTGGACCATTTTAAGTAAAGCTACTCTTAATTTTTTTTTATTTATAATCCTAATTTCTACATTTATTAGTACAACCTTTTAAAAAAACATTTCAAATGGGACCATGTATTGTTTTATGGGGGTTTTGGTAATAATCATAATGTACAGTATAACACATCTGTCCAAAAATGTCTGAAAATGTGAAGGCTATAATTAATTTCCCCTCAATTGTAGAAAGATTATTTAATTTTTTTTACCTTTTTTGTAAACCATTTTAAGTATCTTGAAACTTTTTTTTTTGGGTGGTTTCCAGTTTGACCATTTGCTACAGTCAAGTCCCTGGACTATTTGTCAATAACTCCATTAATATCCAAAATTTCTCCATAGGTGAAAAATCATATGTGGCTCTTTGTGAATTCTTTGATTGAGAATCCAACTTTTGACTCCCAGACAAAGGAGAACATGACCTTGCAATCAAAGAGCTTTGGATCCAAATGTTCATTGTCTGAGAAGTTTATTAAAGGGGTGAGTATTTTTTTAAAAAAATCCTTGCAGGAGAATTATGGATGTACAAGGGCTTTATTTGCAAGAAATTCAGACTGAATATGTGGCAGTGGATTTGTAACCCAGTGTGTTGCTTAATCAACAAATAAGGAAATTCTGTTTAGTGGGAATAGTAATAAAATTTATGATATAGGAATATATATTTGGAATATGTTTTTCAAACAGGAATTTCATTTAATAAAAGCAACTGTTGAATTCAAAGTTAAAGATAATTTGCACAACTTTTTAGATAAACATTAAAATATATAATTATGTAAGTTGGCATTAGATATTAACATATCGTTTTTATTGCAGGCAACCAGCTGTGGAATTGTGGAAAGTATCTTAAACTGGGTAAAGTTTAAAGCACAGACACAGCTAAATAAAAAGTGTTCTGCTGTGAAGCACACAAAAATCAAGGGAATTCCCAAGCTGGATGATGCCAACGATGCGGGTATGTGATAATCTATTCACAAACATGTTTGTTTTTTTATTTTGCATTTAAAATCTTTGTTAAATTATATCACTACAACAACCCACAGATAGATAAAAAGCATTACTTGAAAATATTAGCATTTTGTGGTTTGTCTC
The DNA here is from genome assembly GCA_027410445.1 of Discoglossus pictus. Taxonomy (NCBI): domain Eukaryota; kingdom Metazoa; phylum Chordata; class Amphibia; order Anura; family Alytidae; genus Discoglossus; species Discoglossus pictus. The sequence goes on from CM050174.1 coordinate 37,531,596, forward strand.
CAAAATGCACTGGCAGTTGTGGATGTGGCATCCACATTATGCAGACCTAGTGTATTCAGTCTCATTCCACTTCAGGAAGCAGACCACTGAAATCTAAAATGGTAGATTCCACATTCACATAAATTCTAAAAATGTGTTTCCTCTCGAGCCGCTTTACAATGAAAAAACTATTGCACATGCATTGATGGTCCCAGTTAAAGGAAGTAAAAGTGCACAAACATTACAAATTAATAATTTCTAATCATGGAGTAGAAGTGTTTTGATAATTGAGCTTGAAAGTTGGGTAGTTTATGCATAATTTTTATAAAGGACCATCCTAGGGCCGTTAATATTTTACCACCCACTCTAAAAGAACTATTTTTATACTCTAACCTTCTGGGCATGTACTTCACCACCCCTTTAAAGATAGTTTATGCTTAAAGTACCTAACTTTCAGGATTAGTGATCGAACACTTCCATTCAAAGTTTTTACCAACCAACTTTAATTTCACGTTTGCTTTATTTCGTCAATATCTGTTTTCTTTGTTTTACTACAACTTAAAGCTCTTCTAAAAAGTATCAAAACGAAGCATGACTTTTGAAATCTGTAAATGGATTCTTAAATAAAGCAGAAGTTTTATTATGGATATTTGTGTAGTGCTGCTAATCACTGTTGTAATATGAGCTGTAGCTTTTTGTTCTAAGATTTTAACAAATTCATTCACTTTCAGGGAGCAGAAACTCTTCTGACTGCACCCTGATTCTGACTGAAGGAGACTCAGCCAAAACTTTGGCTGTGTCTGGCCTTGGAGTTGTCGGAAGAGACAGATATGGGGTGTTCCCGCTTCGAGGTAAACTGCTCAACGTCCGGGAAGCTACTCATAAGCAGGTAAGTGTTAATGCTGGATAAGAGTTAAAAAGCGAGAAAGGGCACCAAAATCTCTAAAACCACAGTCCTTTTTAATTCAACTCATTAAAAATAAAAAGCCATTCACTTAAAAGAATTTATGTCTGCACTGCCTCACATCGTGTCTTGTTGGCTTTTACGCTTAAACTTGACGGCATCATCTTTTGTGATAAATTAAATTATGAAGATGAATAAAAAAAATGTTGGGGGGGGGGGGGGGGTTGATAACTCAATGACCAAAATATTTTTAGAAACTAAAAAAATTTGGTTTTGTTCCTGACATAACTAAATCCCAGGCCCTTCATGTGACCAGATTTGGTCTCCTATGACATGAAGACTGCCACTTAACACTTGGGTTAGGTCCCAGTAGGACAACGCTCACCTAGTCAAACATGAGATTTAAATGTTCAAAGTGAAGTCCTCAGTTTGCTAAATTGTTATATGAAGTATGAAATTTCAGAAGCTCGCTTAGCCTCAGCTTACAAGCGCAATATTCTTTCCATACTGCAGTGGTTATTTAATGTACACACACTCTAATAAAAAAACTATATGCTGCTAGATAACATGGGCCAATGCAATCAAAATATTTAAGATGGGCTAAACACCACATAAATGTGAATATTAATACCACATCCAGATGTGTAAGGGTCTTAGAAATAATTCTACAGAATAAATAAAACATAGTAGCAGTGCATGGTTGTCACAATAGTCGCTAATAACATTCTTATTCCAGATTATGGAGAATGCTGAAATAAACAACCTCATCAAGATTATGGGACTGCAGTATAAAAAGGATTACCAGGATACAGAGTCTTTGAAATCGCTTCGTTATGGAAAGATCATGATCATGACAGATCAGGTGAACTTCTTTGGCTGCAGAATGAATTGAGTATTGGGGGACTATATACTTACTGAATGCTGGATATGTTATGCTTATATTATATTAAATTATAGCTCGTCCATACCATCCACAGCACATATCATATTTGTATCAATAATTACATTTTTTAACATTGTGGTTGTATATATGGTAGGGTGTATAGACATTTCCGGGTTTGAATTGCTTGGTTACCTGAAGTAAGAGTTGCAAGCATCAATCTGCAGTTAGCTTGTTTCAGATTTGTGTTCCTCAATCGTTGTCCACATCTTAAGACGCGCACACATAGAGAATGTCTTAAAGTGCTAGGTACTATAAATGTCACTGTATATAGAAATTTATCTACACACAAACGCACACCATTTCATGGCACTTAACTGGTCTGAGCAGAAATACAATGCTGCATTCTGTGTAGGATTGGATTGTATTATGGATTACTTTGTGCACAATTATTTCTTGAAATGTTTGAATTGAGTCTCTGCAGTGCTGGTGTTAAAGTAGTTTTTTAGCTTGGCAATTCACCCTTTTCTCTGTCTAAATAAATAAATTGGAACTGAGCATAACTAAAATTAATTGTCTCTCTAGGATCAAGATGGCTCCCACATTAAGGGCTTGCTGATCAACTTTATTCATCACAACTGGCCGTCTCTGCTTAAGCACCGCTTTCTGGAGGAGTTCATCACTCCAATCATCAAGGTAGAAAAACTGGGTACAGTTCGAAATAAGACTTTATATGAGGTAACTCCGTTTTAGCCCTGTTCATCTTACCTATCTATTTGCACCTTGCAGGTTTCCAAAAATAAGCAGGAACTTTCATTCTATAGTATCCCTGAATTTGAGGAGTGGAAGAACAACACAGATGGCCACAAAAACTGGAAAATAAAGTACTACAAAGGTTTGTTATAAAACCCTGTGTGGTAGTGCTCTGCCAGGCAAGTAAGAGCCATAATCTTCTTATCTACTTCTGGTGGATGGAAAGTCACTTTGGTGAATTGGTGGCAGTTGTTGGTCACACTCTTGTTGGCATTTTAACACCTAATTGTGTGTTGTCTACAGTAGGGTTTCCTGTAATGAGGTCAGTTTCCTTAACATGTTAGTGTGTGTTGTGTGCTGTCACTTTGAACAGTATACAGGTTCATTCAGAGCTTTTAGTGCTGCTGCTGCTCTGTCCATAATAGGATCAATGGAAGAGGCTGGCTTTGCCTAGCAGGCAATCCTAAATTTTCAGAAACAATGATGTATTAACATGGTGCTCTCATTGGCTGGTAACTTGCTGTGTTAGAGGTTTTTCTTGGCGACTAGCTTTTGCTGTGGGGGCAACTTATGAATGACCCCCTTTTTTTTTATCAGATTTTTAAAATCTAGTAACCTGTCTCAGCCAATTTGCTCTTGATGACCTTATATAGGTGGAGACAATCCTATCAAGTTTAGGCTGATAGTCTGTATCATTTGAAAGTAAATGTAAGATTGCATTTTGCAATTATAATTAGTTTTTTTTTATTAGTTACCTCTTGCAGTGACCCTTTAAATATTTTCTGTTGCTTCTGTATTGCACTTATAAAACCTCAATAAAACTTATATATTTAAGAGGTTTCTGCAGTGTACAGTTCAGTACATCACAGCTGCCACCACCATAAGTTTGTCCCCAACATTGTTGCATTTGATTTTCAGATATTACGTGATGGAAGTGTTTCTGGTTTTAAACATGTATTCTGTCTTAGGTCTGGGTACCAGTACATCTAAAGAGGCTAAGGAATACTTTGCCGATATGGCACGACATCGAATTCCTTTCAAGTATGCTGGCCCTATTGATGATGCTGCGATCACCCTGGTAAAAATCTTTTACATTTTATTAATCTTGAAATAAAGAGAAAAATACTCCTTTTGATTCAAGATCTTCCTGTTTTCTATTCTCAAATGTAATGACTTACTGCAAATGGCTCCTTAGGGGGCTGCATGCATTGTATTTAGTCTAAAAGCAATTGTTGGAATCTGAGCTCATGTAGTAATTGGGTGCAGTCCTTGGATCGCCACTGATTCCTGAGCTTCATTAGGGTGGGCTACAGAATAGATCAAATAAAGTATCCATTGATCAAATAAAGTAGTCGATAAAATGTAAAACTACTCCCTCAAACACCCGCTGTCCTTTTTATTTCTGAAAAATCTTTTTTTATTTAATGTGCCTTGTATATGTGATGGTTTGCAAGGATTTTGCATGCTTTTTAAGAAAGTTAAAGAGTTTTGTAATTTAATTTATGTAATACGGTCACTTTCAGGCCTTTAGCAAGAAGAAAATAGAAGATCGTAAAGAGTGGCTGACAAACTTCATGCAGGACAGAAGAGAGCGGAGACTGCACGGCTTGCCAGAGGTAACTATTACCGGTCTATATAATATGAATATTTAGTAATCTGTAGGATAACAGCCTGATTTCTTCTATGTTCTAGTGACTTGTAAAACATTATCCATATAAGAATTCCTGTCACATTTAAATAAAACAACTTTTTAAATTCCCTTTGTAAAAAATCTGCAGATACTACTCATCTGTAGCTCTTTGGAAGATTAATTCTATTCATGAACAGTGATGGACAATGGCAAGCCACCATAGGTGGTTATATATTTTCAAAAGTTTATTCTTTTCATGGACCTTCAGTAAAAAAACTGAAACAAATCCTGATTTGCAACGAAGGAAAAATATATATATTTTATCCATGTTACTTTAAACATTCATACTGTAAAACATTGTTTTAACATTAATATTTCAATATTGTCATCTCTAGGAGTTCTTATATGGGAAAGCCACTACTCATTTGACCTACAACGACTTCATTAACAAAGAACTAATTCTGTTTTCAAACTCTGATAACGAGAGATCCATTCCATCCCTGGTTGATGGTAAGTCATTTTAATATGTAGGTTCTGTCTTCAAAGTCTGGTTAGAGTTGTGAAAAGGACACGGCGGGGCACAAGAAAGTCCTGTTATTGCAGAAAGGAAAAGTAGTTATTGTATCTAAACAAAAACGTGTAAAGTAAAGATTAAAAGTTGCAATTTAACCATAAATTGCATGAGAAGACTGTATTTCTCAGGTGATTAAAGGACCATTGTAGTTGAAGGAAAATGTTTGAAGCATGTTGCTCCCCTCACAACTTCCACCATTGTAACATGAATCCCTCTGTTCCAGCAGAACCATTAGAATGTATATTCTATTCTAATTAAAAACTAGTCTGTTTCTTTCTTCTGTTTTGTCACACTGTTTTCAAATATATTGTATTTGTGGAAGATGCGCTAGAAGTACATGCCCATTTAAACGTTAAAGCGCCTTTTAATCTTATACCATCAGAGTATGCTCTTTTTTATTTATCACTTCCTTTCAGTGTTTCAATAATTACCCATTGCTTTTACACTGTTTTACAATATTGCCTCAATGAGTTTAATTTGAACTTTGGAGATTAGCCTGGAGTAGAAAATGTAGATGCTTCATTTTATTTGTCTTTCAAGGTTTCAAGCCTGGACAGAGGAAGGTTTTATTCACTTGCTTTAAAAGAAATGACAAGAGAGAAGTTAAAGTTGCCCAGTTGGCTGGATCCGTGGCAGAAATGTCTGCATATCATCACGGTGAGGTAAGTAAGCACCCTTTTCATCACACAGGCAAAATATCAACACATTTATAGAGATTCTACTAAAACCATGTGTTTTTAAAAACTTTTACCATTTTTACTAGTTTTGATACATATGAACACAAAGTTAAGTGAAAATGTGAGATTGGGGCACAGTTTGGCATTTATGCATTACTATTGTACCTTTATAAGGCTTCTGCCCCATTGTTTTTTTTTTTTTTTTTTTTTTAAGAGTCGTTTATTTCAACATGTTTAAATATATATTTTGCAGCAATCTTTGATGATGACTATAATCAACTTGGCACAAACCTTTGTGGGAAGCAACAACATCAACGTCCTGCAACCTCTGGGACAGTTTGGCACCAGACTGCATGGCGGCAAGGATGCTGCTAGTCCTAGATACATTTTCACAATGCTAAGGTCAGTACCTCTTTCAGTAGGTTCTGATTTCTGTGGTATTCACCCATAACATAACTTGCATATGGAGATTTATTCACACTTGTATATAACATGTATTTCATTTATGCAGCACAGTAACTCGTCTCCTCTTCCCACCAATGGACGACAACGTCCTGAAGTTCATTTATGATGACAACCAGAAAGTTGAGCCAGAGTGGTACATTCCTATTATCCCGATGGTCTTGGTTAATGGTGCAGAGGGTATTGGTACTGGCTGGGCCTGCAAAATCCCAAACTATGACCCCCGTGAGATTGTGAACAACCTCAGACGAATGTTGGATGGGGACGACCCTACTCCCATGGTAAAAATATGGTCTTATTGCCAATTATGTTGCTCTGTGCAGAGAACCAATTTTTATGGAAGAACTAAATATTGTCTGCAGTAAAAAAAAAAAAAAAACACTGCAATTCTCTAAAATAGGTTTTGGTTTAAATTTGGCATTGCTCTTTAATACAATTCATATCCAATGTAAAATCAAAAACTTAACTAGATTAAAATAACAATGGGTGTCGGCCTCAAGTTCAGGTGTTGGTTTCCATGTCTACAAGCTCATATGGGGTGATAATTGGGGCTATAATTACTTTAAGATGAATGTGGTTCAAGACCAACTTGAGTAAATCTGGTCTTGGAGCGATAGGTTGGTTCCGGATGCCAGGGAAACAACTTCAATGTTGTAAGTTCTCAACCAATAAAAACCATTGTGTTGATACAACCTTGTACCTGGCAGTTTAGCACAGCCTCCCACATTGACCTTAGTGTCAGGAGAATATCAACTGAATCTGATCTTTGAAAGATGGTTACATATTCAATATTACGAAGACATTTCATATAAATTGTAATGGTGATCAATGCCGTATTAAGACGGATTTCTGAAGTAACAGGTTGCAAATTGACTATCTCATATCAACATGTAACCTGTATGCTTTCAAGAGTTCAAAATATGCTTAGTCATGCATTCAAACTGAGTTAGTACTATCTTGAGGAAAAAAAACATAATATTAAAAGAAATGTTCCAATTTTTTTATATCTATAACCAAAATGATTGCATTAATAGTTTAACTTTTGTTAAACAGATTTTCTCTAAGAATGCGGTTTACCTGTCTAGCTAATTAGTCTTCCATGTTTGTGAATAGTCTAAGCTGCCATTTTAATTTAATCAGCTGAGCATTTTTACATGTCATCGAGAAAAGTTTAAGTCAAAAGTTCAAGAGCCATTCAAACTGCTTCTACATTCCTAATTGTGGTGGTTATAGTAAAACATTTTTTGTTCAGGAGCTCATATCAAGTAAGTGGGTCTTGTAGAAATAAAAGCCAGGTGCTTGGAATGTTGCATCATTTGAACTTACTGTATTTCCCCGGAAAATAAGTCCAAGCATGATTTTTCAGGATGCTCATAACAAAAGCCCTACCCCAAAAATAAGCCCCAGTTAAGGTTGGCCAGATGGATGCATTTAGTATGTCCGTAGCATGGGCGCAGCAACCGTCCCAGTGCCACCTAACTATCTAGAGAGAAATATATTTTCCATTTGTTTTGTTGTCCTTGTGTAGCCCCCATGCTCTCCCCCCTTCTCTTGCCCTGATCCACAGTAGTGGTCTTCGGCGCCTCCCCTGCTGGGGCGTCTATTTGCTGAAGCAGGGAGTCAAGTGATGTCAGGATTTCCTGTTTCAGCAAATAGATGTGTCTTCATGTGAGGTGCCGAAGAGGCAGAGAAGACCACTGCTGTGGATCAGGGTAAGAGAGGGGGTAGAGCCTAGGGATGGTGTGGAAGCCCAGAGGGATCAAGGGTCATGGCCCATGGTGGCAGGGGGGACCTACCAAAGTGCAAAAAGCCAATGTTAAAAAAATAGCCTGAAAATAAGGTCTTCAGTGTTGGAGCTTTTTATAGGTCTGACATCTCTTAACCCAATTACACAGATTGGTGGTAATCTTTTTTTTTTTTTTCTTCCTTGAACAGCTTCCAAGTTACAAGAATTTCAAGGGAGTGGTTCAGGAGCTGGGTCCAAACCAGTACTTTCTGCACGGTGAGGTTTCTGTACTGGATACAACAACAATCGAAATATCTGAGCTCCCAGTGAGGACCTGGACACAGGTATATGCAACCCTGGAGATTTAATCTATACTATAGCATATATTTTAATGGTGCGCAGTCACCTCAAAATTAAGTTAACTGGCTCTACATGGTACTAGTCATTTTTGTTTCTGAAGTATATCCATTTGTGTTGTAATATGCAATTGAGTTGCTACCAAGTTTTAGTTGCTTTGATGTGCCAACGTGTACAATAAGTTGCTTGATTCCGTGGAAGCAATAGAAACCCTTCAAAACTTATCCAGTGCTTTGATTATAAATTAGAAACAAGCTGCTCAAACAATGCTGACTATCTCTAGAATGACACTGTAGAGAGAACCAGCTAGTAAAATTTACAGGCATTTTTTAATGTTAAGATTAAAGGAACATGGAAGGTTCCCTGTCTTTAATAGATAAACTAATCAATTGCTTATTTTAACAGTTGCTGAAACCTTTCAAACAGTCCCTGCAAAGATTTGCCTTCCTGTAGCTCATGCATACAATGCTTCTATAGTACTAGCCAATGTCGGGCTGTGTTAGCAAATTACAGCAATTCAGCAACATACTGCTCGTACTATAGAAACATTGTATGAATGGAGCAGACCTTTGCAGCAAACAAGTTAAGTAGTTTGCTTTCATATTAAAGCCAAGAACCTTTCATGTTCCTTTAAGCCAGTTTGTTGATAGGGTGTTTTTTTTATTTTTTATTATTACATGCATTAGTCAATATTTTCAGATTTGTGTGTTTGTACTACTTAGTCATATTATTCCCATTGTCTTTCCAGACATACAAAGAACAAGTCCTGGAGCCTATGCTGAATGGAACAGAGAAGACCCCTCCATTGATCGTTGATTACAAAGAGTACCACACTGACGCCACTGTGAGATTCGTTGTCAAGATGACTGAAGAGAAATTAGCAGAGGCTGAAGCAGCTGGTCTGCACAAAGTCTTCAAACTTCAGACCTCACTCACATGCAATTCCATGGTGGGTACCCAACATGCCACACTCCAGATGCTAGGGCTTGAACCACTCTTGGTGAAAGCAAACAAATAATGCTACAATATATTTCTTGCATGTAAAAGGCACAAGTGAACAAAGACTGTTGCTCTCCAAGTAGGATATGTCTATGGTTCAAACTAGTTGTGGATTGTTGGCTCTGACTATTTGTTTTCTAAAATATGAGCACACTCATGCCCCTATTCCAGATTGGCAATCTAAAATTTTAACAAGTAATTTAAAATAGTAACATCATATTGCTGTTTCTGTGTTTTGTTTTTTTTAGGTGCTTTTTGATCATGTGGGCTGTTTGAGGAAATATGAAACAGTGTTGGACATCTTGCGTGAATTCTATGAATTGCGTCTCCGTTACTATGGACTAAGGAAGGACTGGCTAGTTGGCATGTTGACAGCAGAGGCCTCCAAACTTAGCAATCAGGCTCGCTTCATCCTGGAGAAGATTGAGGGAAAGATAGTCATTGGTAAGAATATATACCACTTCAAACCAGTTCCCTCATATCTCTGTCCTTGGTGTATACTGATGTGTTCAATCTTTCACAGAAAACAAGCCAAAGAAGGAGCTTATCCAAATCTTAGTCCAGAGAGGATATGATTCTGATCCAGTGAAAGTCTGGAAGCAAACGCAAGCAAAGGTATGTTTTTTTTGTGTGTATATATACATGTGTGTCAGCTGTCAGACCCACCCAGCATGTTCAAAACAGTGCTGATGTCACTGCTGAAGGTTGTCCTAGCATCAGTCCCCAGACACTGCATGCTTTGTCCTGCTTGCAGACTCTCCTTGCTGTATCTCTCCCTGCTTGTGTCCTACATAGCAAATTGGGCTGCAAGTAATAAGGGAAGATAAGTGAAATGTATTCAACAGAATAAAATGTTTATGTGCATTTACAGGGCACTATGTATTTAGAGCTATTTGAGGACCATCACATGTATGAGTGTTGAGATTGTACTCCGATTTCAGGTAAAGCTATGTAAGACGCAGATGGTTTATAAAAGAATATGGGACAGTTGAGATGTTACTGGCAGGGGTGCTGTTAATTGTGCAGAAGTATATGATCTGGTTTGTGTTCTTTTCAGCAGTGAAAGTGAACCCCATATGTTTCCCCCAACATTACAAAATAATTCCCTTTCAAACTTGATCACAAAAATCCTTCAGCAATAATAAAAAATAAAACAAATACTTTTTCTTATCCAAGATATTGCAGAGTGCCACTCTGCCGCAAATGGAGGGTGAAAGTAGGGTTGGAAGCCATAAAGTTTCCACATTTGGCCTTTCTATGGGATCCTGCTTTACCTAAAACATTTTTTTTACCCACAGGAGGAGGCTGGTGAGTTACAAGAGGAAGAAGAAGAAGTAACTGAATCTGCAACTGGCCCTGATTTCAACTACCTACTGAACATGCCCATGTGGTACCTGACAAAGGAGAAAAAGGATGAACTGTGCAAACAGAGAGATACCAAGGTATGCATAGTTTACATCTGTTCATCACTCAGTTCATTGTGAAATTGGTACCAAAAGTAAAGTGATAGTGATAACTCTTCAAGGAAACAATGGTATCCTCAATGCAAAAACACTGCTCATTAAAAAGATACTATAATTTTCTATTTATTTTTTTACATAAACTTTAATTTACTATTTTAACAAGCAGCTCTTTTGTGCGAACTTGCACTGCTTGTTTTTCCCATTAACTTAGGACTGGGGTTTCCATCTTTTTTCAAGCTGGCAAGCCCCCAGACTCTTGTCATTAAAACTGTATAGTGGGCAGTGCAGGGTTTGCCACCATTTAAAAATCTGTCAAATTATTTGGTGTGCTTCATTATCTTTATGCTTTTAGATAACAGAGCTGGAAGATCTGAGGAAGAAATCTCCTTCTGACTTGTGGAAGGGAGATCTTGCAGCATTTATCGAAGAACTGGATGTAAGTACAAGCCTTGTGTCTTTAGTAGTTTAACCGAACCTAGAGGGAGACTCTTAGCTGTTTTGTTTATATGGTATTTGATTTCCTGACTATTTCATGTTCTCTCACTGTATGAGAAGTTGGCTCAACTTAAATAAAGTAATTCATGATTGAAGAATTGGTTGTAGTGATGCGCTTTCAAACTTTATTGTATTTTAGTGCATTCCTTTATAGAATGGTTATTTATACTACTACTGACATTATTTTCCCTTCAGCGTGTGGAAGCGCAAGAGAGAGCTGATGAGCAATCAGCTGTGGCTGGCAAAGTGGTTAAGGGCAAGAGTGGAAGACCCCAGGTGAAAAAGATGCAGCTGCAGGAGATTATGCCATCTCCACATGGGAGACGAGTTATCCCAAGGGTAACCACAGCCATGAAAGTTGAAGCCACCAAGAAAATTAAAAGAAGGGTTAAGGTGAGATTTCAGTTTGTCCTTGTACGGCCAAGATCCTTTTTTTAAAGGACCACTATACTTCGAGCAAAAAATGTTTGCCAAGTTTGTACCAAGTTAAAGCAGCTGTGTAAGCCATGAATGTAAAACCTTTTTTGTCCAAGAAATCTGAGTTTTTGAAGATTGCATGCAGGAATCCAGTTTGTGTTAAATCTCATAAATTGGATTATGGCGGAATGTGTTGGCTGTGGAGGGAGATATGGGCAGGGAACAGGCAGAAGTCCAAAGCCATTGTTTAATAACTCTAAGATTGGGTTTGACTCAACACCCCTTCCCTCTCACTGGTCCAGAAGCAGGATCATGCTTTGAAGGACCGAATGATGTAAGCGTGCATAGACTTTCCCGCTTAACCCTTTTTAAAATAAATATATATATATTATGCAATTTTACTTTAATACCTGTTCGCATACTTTAGTTTTTAGTGATTGTGTTTTTTTTTTTTTTGTTTTTTTTTTTCTTCTAGGGTGAGGACCTTGCCAAGAAGATGGAATTTGTAGATGAAGATGAGTCAACTTTGAATTCTCCAGAACAGAGTCCAGAAACCATGACCCTGGCTGAAAGATTGTCAAAGAAAGTCAAACAAGAGCCAGGTACATTTGCTTACATTTGACAAGTGTCTGAAAAGATACATTTCGATTAAAACGAATTGATTATTCATAACTTCACTAGATCATACCACAAGCGTGTAAAGTCACCTTTTACCAGAAGCCACATAGTAAAATAAGGTTTATTTTTACTTAAAAAAAATTGAGGCTGGTTAGATCAAGGTTATGGATGTCTAAGATTAGGGAGCTATAGAGTGTCAGATTCTCATTATCCATGTTAAGAGGTTGTGGTCAAGTGTTGTCCTTGGAACTGAAGGACGTGTTGCCAAATTTATTTTCAAAAGTACTACTTTAATGAAAGGGTAGTAGCCACTTAGAGTAGCCTTCCAGTGACAGTAGTAGGGACAAATCATGCCTTAGATAAGAATAAGAATATTCCGCTGAGATCTTTAGGTAGAATGAAAACTTGGTTGGATGTCTGGTTAGCTGCCATCTTTTATATATTCCTGTTTCTCCTAAGCCAGGGAGAATAAATTGTATTGAGGGAGGTATTTGGAAGAAATTCAGATTAGGAGACTGATGGGAGTTGAGAGCGAATGGAGCATTGTAGGATTTTTCAGAGCTTGGAGGCAGTAAGTTATTGTGAAATGAGTGGCGAGGCTAGAACTGTAATTTGTTATTGACCGTATAGTCGGAATACGCGTGAGATCTTATGTAGCATAATTGTTTTGTGTGTTAAACAGGTACAAAAGCTGCTGCAAAAGGGAAAAAGCAGGCAACACTACCATTTATGCCAGTGAAGAAAGAGCCTAATGTCACCATGTCTGACAGCGAGCCTGAAGAGGTGGCATCGCGCCCTGTCCGGCCTCGCAATACTTCAGGTTAGAGATGTACTCCAGCATTCAGAGTGTAGTATAAGATCAATATCTTGCATGTGAAAATTCATGGTTTTCTTAAGCAGTAATGTGCAATAAATTCTTTAAAACACACAGATATTTTGGGGATTCTAGAATATCTAAATAAATACCCTGGTTTCCTACAAAAAGTTAAGCTACGTCAATCTTGGTATACTTCCGATACAATTTGCATACATTCTCGAGAGTATGCAAATTTTGTCCATTTGACTGGCCTAAATACACAAAGTGCAAGCCTCAGTGCAAGACTTAAAATCTTGCTCTATTTATTGGCATAACCTGGCACAGAGTATTTGCATCCATAAAGCATCTTTACATGTGTGGTAGAGATCAAATGGATTATTTTATATTTTCACTAGTGTAAAAAAACTGCATTTAAAACTGGGTTAACCATGTTAAATATCAACACTGCTTTATTTGTGTGTGTGTGTGTATATATATGTAAGTTTTATGGCTGTTTACAACATAATATGCTAAATGCATTCTTATACTTTGTTCATGACTTCAATGTGCTCATGGTAATTAAAATTCAGGCTTTGTTAAATAAAATAAAAAAACTTGGTCGCTTCACCCTTTTTCTTTTTCACTTTTGCTGTACAGTTCTCGATTAGTTGCGATGCAATCCATCACTTGTTGATCAATACTTCTTTCCCTTCCTTAGGGAAAGCAAAATATGTCCTGGATTCAGATGGTGACAGTGATTTTAAGGCCGACGATTCATTTATGGCCGATGACAATGTTGACGTCCGCAATTCGTCGGAGAGCGAAGATTCGTTTGTAGTCAAACCTAAGCGCCCCACAAAGCCCAAAGCTGCCCCGAAGTGAGTAACAGTTACCAAAAAATATTTTATTCTTTTATTGCTATAACTTATTTATTTATTTATTTTTTATGCATTGCTAATTTCACCACTTTACTTTCGGTTTCATCTAATTCAGCTACACCCTCTAATATACTGATTTATGGGGAGAAGCTCTACGGTCCTGAATGGGCCATAAATTAAATTGCCTCTACATTCTCAAATAGTCTTAAATATAATGTCCAATGTTTCCTTTTGTTAGTATTTGTGCAGAAACCAAAGGAAAATGTTTTTTTCAGACAGCAGAGTGCTTTGCTTTTTACATGGCACGTGTGATTTGTGGCTCAAACTGCACAGTGAGGGAGACTTTTAATTAGGCTATATAAAATATTTTATTATCAGAACTATGCATCAGTTTAAAATATGCTCTTGGCTTTGATGTAGATCATCTCGGTGCCTCTAACAAGGTGTCGATGGTCTACTGTAATTTTAAATAATTGTGTAGAATGCAGGACAGGTCAGTTTTTTTTTTTTTTTTTTAACTTTACTATGACCACATTATTTATTTATACTTCCCACTTCTAGGATAAAGGTAACAAAATCTTCAAGCACTGAGGAAGCACCACAAATTTCAGAAAATGAGAAAGTATCAGCTGAAATTCCTGTGGAGGCACCAAAGACTGAAAAAGGTACTAAATCTGCAGTGGATGAAGGAGATTATATGAATTTGTATTGTTTGTAGTTCCGTGGGTTTAATACTTTATTTCCCTCTCAGCACCATATATTGACATAGACAGTGATGATGAACCTCCGGCCAAGCTAAATGTTCCAACAGCCAAGCCGGCAAAATCAACTGCCACAAAACCAGCCAAAGCGGCCGCTAAAGAAAAATCTGCCAACGCAGAAAAACCTGCACCCAAAAAGCGTGCCAAGAAAGCCCCTGTAGCCAAAAACGGTATGATCACTGTGCAAGAAGTCACATCTTCTAAGAGTTTGTTATTTAATACCTATTTACATAAGTTAACTCTAAAAGCTGAAAATGAATTAATGTTGTCTGTTGTCCTTTTCAGTCTCTGCCTGTTTCATTCTCCAATGTGGTCATATTTTTAAATGTACCTTTTTTCCAGAATGTTAAAAAAATCCAACCTCTAATAATCCTGTATGTAATTATGTTACTTGGGGATCTTCCATTTTTGGCTTCAGAGGATACTTTCCCTGAGGTGGGAAAACACTTAAAATACAGGAAATGTTTGCATAATGTAGTTGTGGCAGTTACATCTGCCAATGCTCTCTGCAGAACTAAATGAAGCACATTAGTTTACAATGACACACTCAGAAGGTAACAGGCAGCTGCTGGGTACCTGCACAGTAAAAACATTTTTTTATATATTTTATAGATAGCTACATTTTTTCTTTCTTTTTTTAGGAACAATCCATTTAACAGTATAGTTTAAAAAATGAAGGAAAACTGAGGGTTTTCACTGGCATTTTTTAATTTTCAAATGACTTGCGTTCACGACTGATGTTTTTATTTTTCTTTGCAGACAGCCAGCCCTCTATCTTGGATGCTTTGTCTAAACCAAAACCAGCCAAAAAGACTATAAACAAAACCACTGCCGTACAAAAGAAATCTTCAGACTCAGACGATGACTTTCCAGTCACCAAAAAAACATCAAAGACCACAAAACCACGTAAGAGGAAGACCTCAGAGACAGACGACTCTGAACCTGATTTTGGAATAAGGAAGAAATCCACTACAGCCAAGGTAATTTCACTATAGTCACCATTTAGAGACGTTAATCTAGAAGAGCCTACCCAATTTTTTAATTACAATAAATCTTAATTATTCAGAGCTGCATTAAATTAAACAGATGGCAATTTTTTTTTTTTTTTTTTTTTTTGCCAGAAGCCTGTGCAATGTCCGCTCAACGGTTTATTCTGTAGTAAAAATATCTAATTATTTCCTCTATTACAAGGCGTTTATTTTATAATATATTACCCCATCTCCTGTGGATTAGGAATCCAGTGACAGCGTAGGTTCCAAATTTGGTATATTTTAAAACTATAGTTAATAAGTACTTTATCCGTAGTTTTTTTTATGCATTTTAGGTAACTAAAATGTAGTTTGCCGTATTTAGAGGTCAGTCAGCCTTTCTGATCCACGCACAGTTTGATCCTCATTGCTTTAAAAACCTGAGGTATAGCATCCATTGTCTTCTGTGCAGTCAATGGCATTGCATGCTCAGCACCAGGAGTCTGCACTGAAGACATTAAACTCAATGTCGCTGTAATCAAGTAATTATGGCAATGTCTCATTAAGATTACATTCATGTTGTGTGGGTAAATCTGAAAGGCTGACGGATAAATATTGTAAAGCATGAGAATGCAAGAAGTTTTAATGCGAGCTCATGTACTGTGAGAACACATGCTTAGGGTGGTATGGATTCTGATGCAGGACTGCATCTACACGAATGCAGAATTAAGCAGCACAAATTATAAAAATAGTATATAGAATGTGTTTTCTATTCCCTGGATGCATCCAGTATACTGACTATTTTCATGAGACAGTTTACATTTCTGGGGTAGTAGGACTAATCGTTATCCTTGTGAGCTGCCTGCTTCTGTCTAGTTTATTATAAAAGTTCCAATGCTTTAACAAATTTACCTCCCACCTCCATCCTTTGTTCCGTTGAGTGCATTATCATGCTCAAATTGAAGTACTGTAGACAGAAACAAGAATACTTTGCAGACAAAATTGCTGACACCTTCGAATATTGAATACATTCCAAACACAAGGTTCTCTTAAACCTTTCCATCATGGTTTCTCAATTGTATTGATTATTTTTGCTAGTTAGTGGACTTCTCCCCTTCAAGGTACATTCGACTAAGTTTACTACATACATAATTTGTTCTCCGTCTCCTAGTATCAGGTTTGAACCATAGTCAGGGTGCGGTCTGTTAACACTTAAATGCCTATCCATGTTTACTGGGGTATTACATTTTTGCATTCTGTTTGCAAAAAGCATAATTTATGTATGAAACATATTTCATAAAACATTTAATTTGTATTAATATCTAAATCCCTCCAAATGATTGTTTAAACCCCCAGGGATGGCTGCACAGACCCCTGATCCCCACCCAATCAGCAGGCAGCATTAGAGGACTAATTTAAACCTAATTGCGGTGTCTTCCTCAGCCAGTAGGAGAGAACTTAAGTCTGACCCTAGGTCACTGCTGGGATATAACCCTGTCTGCTGCTACCATAGCACCTAACATAGTGCCGCACTACATATCCCAGGCTGCTTTGCAGCACAAACAGCAACCCCAGAGTTTTGTTCAAATTGGTCAGTTAACCTGATTGACAAGAAAAAAGAAAAGAAAGTGTGGTGGCTTAAAGTGTTGACCTTATTGAAAGATTACAGGGGTGCTCCCTGAGATAATGAATGTAATAGAAAAGGGGAGGGTAGAACATGTCTCATTTGTACTGGGCCACACCCTGTTCTGATCTCAAGTTAAATGGGCATAAACATTTTAAAATATAACTTTTATTAAAAAAATGTATTAAAATCCATGTTGATAAAGACAGTCAGACCTATAAATGGAATGGAATATGAATCTCTATTTGGTATCAAAGACGATCAGCATATATTATAAACATCTAAAAGTATTGGTGCAGACCCTTTTAGAGTGACTAAAACAAAAAATATATGTACCAGTAAAGTGACTGGTGCAAAAGTGAAGGTGCTAAAAGTGCTGCAGTAAAATATTGCACTATCGTGCGATATATATATATATATATATATATATATATATATATATATATATATATATATATATATATATATATATATAAATTCATAAGGTGCTAAAGAGTTGCTAAATTGGCAACATAAATTGTTACAAAGGTCTTTACCAATACTAATGTCAGCTTTGGTATAAATGAGCTTTATTGCTTATATTAAAATGCTGTATAAAAAGTTGTCTCAATAGAGAATAATCCCTCTGTTAAATTCCTCCAGTTACCAAAACCCCTCCTTCATTCTATTAGAAGCTGCACCATTCAACTATTTGGCATATTCAGCAGTTGAGGGATAGATGCTAGCTAGTGACATCATCAGATAGCGTCCAGCATACTGCATCACATGACCTGATTGGCCAAAACAAATGATGTATTTTATGCTAATTTAATGCAAGTAAAAAAAATGATCTGTTTTAATATCCTTTTTTTTTCTAGAAATCCAAAACAATTGATGACGACGAGAGCTTCACAATAAACCTTCCTTCTGATTCAGATGAAGGGACTGGTTCTAATGCAGCTCGTTCCCGGCCTGGACGTGCTAAGAAACCAATGGTGTACCTGGAAGACTCTTCTGACGAAGACATGTTCTGATTTTAACCAAAACAATACGGTGCACATATGTTTTTTTTTTTTATTTTTATAGCGGGTTCCAATCCATATTTAACGGTCTTCACAGCCCAAGAAACTGTTTTTACTATATATTTTCTTTCAATTTAGTAAAACAAAAATTCTTCTGACTTTTTTGCATTTAAATTCTAAAAGTTTCCTCAATCTATACATAGAGAATTTCATTTTAACCTGTATAGAAAAGTAAATCAAACTGTCTCCTTTGCTAATTTTTAGGTCACCTGTCTAAAATGGCTGGGAATATTTGTTTTTCTGTGGCTTTGACAAAAAATTGTTCTTTCTCCCCCATATATGACCTTGCTAATATAGCATTACTCTATACCACCATGTACTTACTGCCAGGATTTTTTCTACACCGCGGCCAAAAAAATCTGCCATTTTGTTGAAGGATTTTTATGTGCAATGTATAGCAGGTGTTTTTTTACTAGAATAATTTTTTTGTACTTGCAGATTTTTATTACACCCTTTTTAACATTTTCTAGTGCTATTGGTATCGAGTTACAATATTTGGGTGACTTTCAATTTACATGGTTGTATGTAATGCAGTCTCCCGATAAACCTGTGAGTTTCGATCTGTTCTGTAAATAATTGTGCATTACGCGGACGTGTGTGTGTTGTCTGTCCTCCTTGTACATATTTTCTATCCCCTGTTTGTAATAAAGACTTTTTCATGATTGTCTACGTTTGTCCATTTATTCTGAATTGTAATCTTTACTGCTATGTCTCTAGTATCTGGTGTTTCCATTAATTTTGGATTGATGGCTTATTTAGATGTTTTTAGTTTTAGTCTTCAAGAATTTGCTTTAAATAGGAACTGGTAAGGACTTTGCTTACTGAATTCAGGTCAGTGGTTTTTAGGCTCCAATTAAAGTTTGAAAACATTTGGGTCTAAACATAGAGAAGGAATAATGCTGGTTTGTCTTTGGAGACATCCATTACATTTAAGTGAAAATTGTATGAGTAGACAAATTGCAAGCTGCCTTCTGAGCATTTGTGTGAGGGAGTAGCTGTCAAATTCTGAAAACAACTATTTTACAAATCCATATCACTTCATCATTTTTTGGGGCGATTTGATCCATTGTCGGGGTGTGGTCTGTTCGCACTTGCTTTGAAATGAAAACAGAAAGCTGACTGTTGGGCTTGAAACTTTATTCAATAAGTAAAAGCTGTTTTTAATGTTCTACTGTATAAAAATGCCTTAAGAGCACATTCTTAATATGGATATTTGTCTGCTTTAATGAACCACTGTAGTGCTTTAATGTAATGCTTGAATGAAGAACATGACTTGGTATTATTGCAAGTATATGTACAAAATATAAATGGGCTGATTGTTTAATATTTCCTTTTATTGAAATGTGATTTTATTCCTAAAAGGATTAATCTCCTGGGAGTAACCTTGGATATAAATGAGAACTCATCAGTTTTATTGATATGCTGCCACTATGAATAATCAATTGGTTATAGACTGACTGGAAGTCCAAGTAGTGTTTGCTAAATTGATTTTATGCTCATGGCTAACACAGCTGCTAATGTTTTATGTACGTCACAAACGTGATGTTTTTTCCTAAATTAAGTTAGTGGTTTTATTATGTACCCATCTGATTTCTCAATTTTTAATATTCACAGGCATATTCTTGATAGTAGTGCTCAGACTTTGTCGGATGAAAAACACAAATTTTAAGAACGCCAGGCATGCAGGACTTAGAAAATACACCACACTAACATTTACGCCAGACACGCAGGACTTTGATAATAAAACCAACGGCAGTCACTGCATGCCACGCAAACATTCAGCACACACACACAAAGGAGAAAGACACAGGGAAGGGAACAAACCCTGCAATGAGCGGGCCCGTACAGTAGGCGAGAGTAAAGGCTTGCTATGAGCACCAGAGTAGCTCCTCCTGGGGCTTGCAATAAGCGCCGAAGGTGATCAGTGCAAAGTAGGAAACTTGGAAGTACATGGGGGAGAGGCTCACAATGAGTGCTGAAGGTGCTCAGAGGACCAAAAGCCTCAAATTGTGTGGGAAACCGCATTGCCAGCCTTACAACTTTAGTCCCATAATTTGACGGGCAAGTTCCTAGTATATTTATATAAGGTAACCATATCCCCTCTTGGATGCCTTTTTTTTTTTTTTTCCTAGAGAAAACAAGTTTAATTTGTTTAGTCTTTCTTCATAACTTAGCCCCTCCATTCCCTTACTAGTTTTGTTGCCCTTCTCTGTACTGTTTATCTAGTGGTGCCCAAAATTGTACTCTATATTTCAAATTAGGGCATACTAGGGATTTGTACAGTGGCATAATAATCTGCTTCCCTTGCTTCTATACCCTTCTTAATGCATGCTGATATTTTATTTGCCTTTGCAGCTGCTTCTTGGCATTGAGCACTGTTACCTAGGTGGTTGTCTACAAGTACTCCCAAATCCCTTTCAATGTCTGATTCCCCTAGATTTTCTCCATTAAGATTATAAATTGCATGGCTATTTTTCCTTCCCAAATGCATAACTTTTCATTTATCCATATTAAATCTCATCTGCCATTTAGATGCCTATTCCTCTATTTTATGTAAATCCCTTTGGAGGGAAAGTACGTCATTATCTGATTTTAATTACTTTGCACAAAATTGTATCGGCAAAAATGGAGACAATACTTCCCAATCCTACTTCTAAGCGGTTAATAATTTGCCGAATTGCAATTTAATAAGGCTGCCGATGTCCATGGTGAATTCCCAAAGTACTTAGGATAGAAACTCACAGACTTACAATCTAAGGTATAGTGAGTGGTAAAAGAGGAAGAGAGGTGTTTTAATTGATGTTTTAAATGTGATGAGGCAAGAGGATAATCTGGTGGAGCAAGGCAAGGAGTTCCAGAGACTAGGGGCAGCGCAAGAAAAGTCCTGGAGGCAGAGATTTAACGGGGAGTGTTATTGTTGATGGCTTTTTAAGTTAGTGTCATGATTTTAAATGTTATTCTTGAGGCTAAGGGAAGCCAGTGGAGTGATTGACAGAGGTGATGCCCTTGTGTAATGAAGATGAGTCTAGCAGAGGCATTTATAATGGATTGAAGAGGAGATAGTCTGGTGGTGGGTAGGCCAACAAGAAGGGAATTGCAGTAGTCTATTCGAGAAATGATGAGAGAGTGTATTAGGATTTTAGTTGTGTAAGATAGTGACGAATTCTGGAGATGTTTTTTAGATTGATAAGACAAGATTTTGTTAGTGATTGTATGTGAGGGATGAAAGATAGAGCGGGATCCAGTAGAACTCCAAGACAACGGGCTTGGGAGGTAGGGGTGATGTCGTTGACCGTGATTGAGCTGTGAGCAATTGATGCTGTGGGAGAGGGAGGGAAAATTAGGAGTTCAGTTTTAGACATGTTGAGTTTGAGATGGTGGGTGTACATCCAAGACGATATACTAGAGGCAGTTGGAGACGTGTGTTAGAAGAGAGAGGGACAGATCTGGTGCGGACAGGTAGATTTGGGTGTCATCTGCATAGGGATGATAATGAAGCCCAAAATAGTTTATTAGGGTACCAAGTGAGGATGTGTAGATGGAGAAGAGGAGGGGGCCTAAGACTGATCCTTGGGGTACGCAAACAGACAGGGGGTGAGGAGAAGAATAGCTGTCGGAGTAGGAGATACTGAATGATCGATTTTGTAGGTATGATGAGAACCACGGAAGAGCAGTGTCTTGAATACCGTGGGAGAAGAATATATGGAGTAGAAGCGGATGGTCGACAGTGTCCAAGGCAGCAGAGAGATCTGGAAGAAGTATTGAAAAATGACCTTTTGACTTGGCGGTAAGCAGGTCATTGGTGACTTTAGTGAGAGCTGTCTCAGTGGAGTGTTGGGGCCGAAAGCCGAATTGGAAGGTGTCAAGATGGGAGTTAGAGGAAATAAAGCTGGTAAAAAGACGAGCCGCTCCAGCTGTTTGGAAGCCAAGGGAAGCAGAGAGATAGAGCGGTAGTTAGATGCAACGTCAGTCATATGAGGGTTTTTTGAGGGTGGGTATAACTATGTTTTAGGGAGAGGTTGAAAATATGTGTGAGCTGGGATTAGTGTGGTAGAGAGGGTAGAGATGAGCTGAGATGGAATAGGATCCTGAGGACAGGTAGTGAGGCAAGTGAATGATGGCAGTTTAGAGACTTTGTCCGCTGTAGCCAGATCAAAGCAGTTCAAAGTGGCTGTGGGATTGGGGAAGGGAGAAGACTGAGTGTTGTTTTGGTTAGTTGAGAGCCACTATGAGATGAGTTCATTGCAGATGTTTTGGTAAAATCTTCAGCTGTGAGGGAGGGATGGGAGGAGAAGAGTATTGAAAGTGGCAAACAGATGCTTGGGGTTAGAGGACAAAGTTGAAATTAGTGATGTAAAGTACCGCTGTTTGGCAAGGTGGAGGGCGGAGGAATAGGAGCGTAACATAAATGTGGAGGAAATCTGCTGAAGTGCGTGATTTCCTCCATAGTCGGTTAGCAGTGCGGGAGCACCTCTGGATGTATCGTGTTTGTGTAACGTGCCATGGTTGTGGATGAGAGCGAGGGCATCTGCGTGTGTTTATGGGGGCCAGAGTGTCAAGGATGGAAGAGAGAGTAGAGTTGTAAAGTGAGGTGGCAGTGGAAGGGCAGTTGAGATTGGCGATAGGGATGAGAAGGGGTTGGTTAATAGTGGAGAGCTGAGCAGGGTCAAGTGCTAGCAGGTTTCTGTTGGTGATGGTGGCATGAGTTGGAGAGGGGTGGTGAGGTTTCATGATCCCAAGGAGCACCATCAAATCTATCATAACCAAAAGGAAAGAACATGGCACAACAGCAAACCTGCCAAGAGACAGACCCTCACCAAAACTCACGGACCGGACAAGGAGGGCATTAATCAGATAGGCAGCACAGAGACCTAAGGTAACCCTGGAGGAGCTGCAGAGTTCCACAGCAGAGACCGGAGTATCTGTAAATAGGACGACAATAAGCCGCACGCTCCATAGAGTTGGGCTTTATGGCAGAGTGGCCAGAAGAAAGCCATTACTTTCAGCAAAAGACAAAATGGCTCATTTTGAGTTTGCAAAAAGGCATGTGGGAGACTCTCAAATTGTATGGAGGAAGGTGCTCTGGTCTGATGAGACTAAAATTGAACTTTTTGGCCATCAAAGAAAACGCTATGTCTGGCGCAAACCGAACACATCACCCAAAGAGCACCGTCCCCACAGTGAAACATGGTGGTGGCAGCATCATGCTGTGGGGATGTTTTTACGCAGCCGGGACTGGGAAACTGGTCAGAGTTGAAGGAAAGATGGATGGTGCTAAATACAGGGATATTCTTGAGCAAAACCTGTACCACTCTGTGCGTGATTTGAGGCTAGGACAGAGGTTCACCTTCAAGCAGGACAATGACCCCAAACACACTGCTAAAGCAACACTTGAGTGTTTTAAGTGGAAACATGTAAATGTGTTGGAATGGCCTAGTCACAGCCCAGACCTCAATCCAATAGAAAATCTGTGGTCAGACTTAAAGATTGCTGCTCACAAGTGCAAACCATCCAACTTGAAGGAGCTGGAGCAGTTTTGCAAGGAGGAATGGGCAAAAATCCCCGTGGTAAGATGTGGCAAGCTCATAGAGACTTATCCAAAGTGACTTGGAGCTGTGATTGCCGCAAAAGGTGGCTCTACAAAGTATTGACTTTAGGGGGGTGAATAGTTATGCACATTGACTTTTTCTGTTATTTTGTTCTACTTGTTATTCGCTTCACACAAAAAAAAAAAAAATTAAGTTGTGGGCATGTACTGTAAATTAAATGATGCAAATCCTCAAACAATCCATGTTAATTCCAGGTTATGAGGCAACAAAACACGAAAAATGCTAAGGAGGGTTAATACTTTTGCAAGGCACTGTAGACTCCCACCATACAATATTCCAAATAATACTTTCATCAAGACCCAAATTAACAGTCTCAGTTACAGCCCCAGTCCAAAAGGAATGAGCCATGATATCCCAAATGCTATAGACAAAGTTTTAGCACGGTTAACCGAATTTGGCAAGATGCGACCAATCAGCATTGTCACAAACCACCATGTGCCAGTAGGAACTGTGTGGGGTATTCTCTTTTTGTACTGGTCTTCTAGGTAAAGAGATTCACTGTACTGGTGGTACCATATGCAGTTCTGGGTATATTCACTGTAGTATAGAGGATACACAACATCCTGAGAACTGGAAGGGACGAGGCAAATTGTGAATTATTTGTATGAACAACTCCCAAATTACCAATGAAAAATACAACCTGCTTGTCATGAAATGTATCCACAAAAAGGAACAAAACAAGGGAAGGTGCCTCAGACAACTGCGGACCGTCCTGCTTTGGATGCAGGATTCCTCTCTCAGGATCATGGAGTGGATAGAGACCAGTACAGGGTCATCCGAATGGAGAAAAAGTATATGTTCTCTAAAATACCACACTTGGATGGATGGAGGTGTTAAACAGAACAGGGTATTAAGCAACTTCAAATTCCCCACTGAGATGAGAACACCCATACAGAAGCCGCTATGTAGGCAGGTTACCGATTGGTCTGTAAGTAACCAATCAGGAGTTAATGGGCAGTGTGATATTTGAATTGCCTGGCCTATGAGCTGGGTCTATGGCGAGAAGGACTGCATCAGCTGGGTTCTGATTGCCTGACCGCTTAGTGTTATCAGCCAATCAGAAGCAAGTTATACAACACGGAAAGCCTGGCTGCTGACTTAATATCTCACCGTGACTCAGAGAAACAGGTATAGGAACATGGGGTAATATACCTAGTTTAATCTAGCTGTATACTACAATACATGCTAGCCATGTTCTTAGATAGTGTCTGTAGTTCTGGACTCTCTGAGCCTGAGTTGGACTGAATTAGGTTTGCCATAGGGCATGAGTGGTATCAATAAAGTTAGAAATCTTTCACCGTCTTTTACATCTTTTACTATACCGTGGTAACACTCTCTTACTGTGGGTTAAACCAGTCGTAAGGAGCCTTGGGCTAATTGTATATCTCTTCTGCGGAGGGAGGCCACAGCGGGAGTCCGGACACGAACTGAGCTGGGCTCCAGACCCGGATCTATCTGCTGTTATCCGGTATACTGAACCTATAACTTTATGGCGACACAATGAATATTACTTTAGTCCCCTCCAAATGATGTACAAGAGATATAGAGTATGATATAAAACGGAATACTTTATATATAAGATTTACCCATAAGTGTTACAATATATAGTCAACATTTAATGTTTAAGTTTCTCTCTCTTAGTTTAGGAGATTATTTTTAATTATCACATATATAGTTGCTGTTGGAGATGAGCGCCGTAGGCGCTAATCCCTACGACCCCGTACGAAATGCGGGACTTAGAAAAAAAAAATATGAGGTCCAAAAAATACAATGTTAACAGCCGAACTGCACACATCCCAAAAAAAAACACCAAATCCCACCCGAATTTTTTTTAAAAATATCACACACACCACGGGGGGCAGGCAGGAGGTCTGTCAGTGAGGTTGGTTGCGAATTTAACTTGGATTTGATCAATTTCATGATTGAAAAATCGCCTAAGCGAGAGAATGAATGGCGGATTAAAAAAAACGAAAACAAGGCTAAGCACGTAAAATTACAACACCTACGCGAAACACTTACCCAAACTCAATAACACTTCATACGACACGTAACACACATCATGCGCTCCGTAACACATACAAAATCGCAGACATTTTCTATGCAAGAACTAACTTGCGCAAAATGGCGGCTGGAACGCAAATTGATGGATGGAATGCAAATAGCGCATGCGTGTTGCGTTCTAACGGTTTCTACTTCAGCTCAAAGTCTATAAATACTGCAAACTTTCCAGAAATTTCTACATTTTTCCTCAGGTGATGAACAGTGTGACTGGACATGTCACTGGTGGCGTTACTTCTGAAGCAACTTCATTATCACTTTAGAAGTGATCAAATCTGAAAATTCCTGCAAAGAGGTAAGCTATAACTAATTAATACATTATAATTATTACATAAAGAATTTAAAAAAATTCAAATATTGCAAAGGGCAATGTTATTCATGTAGAGTAATATTTAAAATACTTCTTATTTTTTTTTTTTTTTTTTTTTTATTAAACAAACAAAATAAATACAAATTGAGGTTCTTTGAACATAAATATTACAGAAAATAAACGTCATTACATAAAATAGTTTAACATTCTTACTCATTCATTCCACAATCATTCTTAGAAGGGAAGGAAAATGAAGAGATGGAAAATCAGCTAGTTGATCCTTGCTTTTCATCCCATAATTTCCATTTCAAAGGATCCAATTTAATTAAACCCCTTTGAGTATAGTTCCTTTCCAATTCGCGAGTGTGTTTTATTTTCCAAACAATGTCTGAAAATAGAGGAGCAGTCTTATTTTTCCAATTACTGATTATTAATTTTTTAGCTATTGAAAGGGTCAGGATAACAGGTGCTTTTTTCTCTATACTGACATCGTCTGGAAAAAAATGTAACAAACTGCATTCTCCTGTCATTGGCAAATGAATTCCCACCATTTTAAATAACAATTCATAACATTTTTCCCAAAAAGACTTTAGTTTGGGACATTCCCATAGAATATGTAATAGATTAGCTGAATTACCGCACTCCCTCCAGCATAGTTTGTCCGAAGGACAGTGTGAAATTTGAGAAATTTTCATCGGAGTAATATACCAATTGTTAATTATTTTAAAGTGCATTTCTCTAAGTGATGGTTGTTTAATAAATCTATTAGTCAGGTTAAAAGCTCCCTCCCAGACCCTCATTTCTACATCCAGATTTAAGTTCAGTTCCCATTGTTTCATGCTGCTCGTTTTAGTCTGTTCCCCCAAGGATCTTATGGTACTAAAACATCTTGATATCAAATGTTTTTTCTCCATTTTAAGGAGAATTTTTTCCATCGGTTTTAGCTCATTGTCGTTTTGTGGGCCAAAGTTAAATTCGCCACAGGCTGCTCTATACGCTTCATATATTAACCATCCTTCTGCTGCAATGTTAAATTTGTTTCTAATTTGTTTGAAGGACGCTATTGATCCCTCAATCAACGTGTCTTTAACACGTTCTAAACCTTTGTTGTTCCACACTTTGAGCGCGCCTACCATATTTGGATGTAACAGGGCTACCACAGGCGTAACTACACTGCCTTTGGGAAGCAAGTTTTTACTCTTATTAATCTGTCTCCAATTTCTTAGAATTTCTTTTATCACGGATGATCCCATCATAAGATCCTTATAGAAGGGTTTCTCCCCAAACACCAGAGAAGATGGATGATAATCTGGGATCAAAGCCTTTTCTATAGTCATCCAAGGTAGTCTATCTACTGGTTCCAGCCATTTCAAAGTGTGTGCTATACAATTAGCTTCTTGATAAAGTTGCAGCGATGGGTAGGAGACTCCTCCTTTTAGGAAACTCCTCCCCATCACTGCTTTTTTCACCCTCATATGCTTCGAATGATGTATAAAATAATCAATTGCTTGTTGCAGTTTCTTTAACCAATATCTTGGGATTTTATAAGGAATACATCTCAGCACATAATTCAGTCTTGGGAGTAAAATCATTTTAACTACAGCAATTCTACCATAGAATGAAAATCTATCTCCTCTCCATTTCTCTATAATATTTGTAAACTTGGCATATAACTCTTTATAGTTTATATCTACCGTTCCCTGAGCGTTACCTAAAATTATGATACCCAGATGTTTGAATGATTTAGAGTTCCAATTAAAAGGATAGGTAACTTTCAGCTTCGTTAACAAGCTTACTGAAAAATTGAAAAACAATGTTTCTGATTTCTTATAGTTCAATTTATAATAAGAGATTTTACTGTAGCTTTGTATTAAATTTGACAGATATTGAAGTGAAACCTCAGGTCTGGTGAGAGATAAAACAACATCATCTGCATATAAACTGATTTTATGCTCCCTCTCTCCCACCCTGATCCCATGAATTTGTGGGCATGATCTTATGGCTTCAGCCAATGGTTCTATCATCAATGCGAACAAGGTAGGAGAGAGGGGGCAACCCTGTCTAGTGCCATTTGATATTCCAAAGGGAGTTGTTCTACATCCCAAACCTGTTACTTCTGCCAGGGGGAGTTTGTACAGAGCCCCTACCGCTCGGGCCCCAAATTCCCCAAATCCAAATTTGGACAGTGTTAATTGCATGTATTCCCACCCTATTCTGTCAAATGCTTTTTCGGCATCTAAAGACAAGAACAGGGTGGGAATTCCTTTTGCCCTTGCTACCTCCCCCAAATCCATGATCTTCCTGATGTTCTCTGATCCTTGTCTTCCAGCCACAAAACCCATTTGTTCTATTGCGATTAGTTTCTCTATATTTTTTTGGATTCTAAGTGCCAGAATTTTTGCATACAATTTAATATCTGCGTTTAATAGTGAAATGGGTCTGTAGCTGGCACACAATTGTGGGTCTAGGTTGGGCTTAGGGATCATTATTAATGCTATTTTTGTCATTTCCTCTGGCATAGTACCTTTTGTTTTGATTCCATTAAACATTTCTGTCAAACAAGGACTTAAAATTTGGCAAAAGGTTTTGTAAAAAAGATTAGTGTATCCATCTGGGCCTGGCGTGGTATAAAGTTTCAATTTTTTAATTACTTGTTGAACTTCCTGGATTGTAATGGGGTTATTAAGTTCCGTTAGATCATCTTCTGATAGTTTCGGTAATTGAATACCGTCCAAAAATGTTTGTATTTCCTCTACTGTCGGTTTGTTAAGGGAAGGTTTTTTTTCCAGATTGTACAAGCCCTGGTAATAGTTTGAAAAAGCTTGTCCTATTTCTTGAGGGGAAGAGAGGTATTTACCATTTTCTTTAATAACTACTATTCTTTTTCTTTTTCGCTTGAGTGGCTAGTAATTTACTATTTCTATTGTTTTGAAAATGATATATTTGTTGATAATACCAAAGGGAGCTATCTGATCTATGTTGATTAATCTTATTTATTTTATTTTGAATTAATTTAATTTCCATCATAATCTGAGGTTGGGGGTCCAGCACAAATCTAGATTCCAGTTTATTCAAATCTATGTGTAATTTTTTAAGTGAATCTCCTCTCTGTTTTATCAACTGAGCTTTAAGTTTGATAATCAAACCTCTTGTGAAAGCTTTTTGTGCATTCCAAATCGTGCAATATGAAGAAACAGTGTGATTATTTAAATAAAAAAATTCAGAGATTTCTTTATTTAGAATTTCCTTATTTTTTTCTATTTTTATTATAGTGTCGTCTAGTCTCCATTGTGATCTGTCTAATTTTACTTTATTTATTTCAACCATTAGTGTAGTGTACGCGTGATCTGAAATTACAATATTACCTATTTCAGTGTGTGTTATTTTATTAATTATTTGAGAGTTTACTAATATTAAATCAATTCGTGAATACGTATTATGAGGGTTTGAATAAAATGAGAATTATTTTTGATTTGGGTGCTGAACTCGCCAAGCATCAAATAAACTGTTATTTATAATCCATTCTGTAAATGCTTGAGAAATTTTATTCATTCTTTTTAAATTATTGTTCACCAATATTTTGGACCTATCCAGATTTATGTTTGAAACCAAGTTAAAGTCCCCTGCCATAATGAGCGGGCCCTGTGCATATTTCTTAATTAGCTTACCTACTTTTTTTATAAATTCCATTTGTTTCTCATTAGGAGCATATATATTGATCAACGTTATTTTCTGATTATTAATTTGGCCATTCCATAAAATATAACGTCCATCTGGATCTATAATTGAAATTACTTCCACTATTTCTAAATTATTGGGGAAAAAAATTGATACTCCTCTCTTTTTTTTCCCCCTGTTGAATGGCGTCTAAGATCAAAGTAACCTTCCGCAAACCCAGGAATTTTTTCCTTCCCCCAGTGGGTTTCCTGGAGAAAAATCAGATCTGCTTTTTCCTTTTTACAATATCTGTAAATTGTTTTCCTTTTGCTAGGTGAGTTTAAACCCCTAACATTCCAACTTAATAGTTTCAAAAGCCATTTTTGTAGAGATATTTCTATAACATTACTATAATTTAACAAACCCTTACTTGATAGTGCTTCATTTGCTGTAAATTTATAAATTAGCGAACAAGACCCTTCTTTACTAACATTCATACATACATTCATACTATTGGAACAGATTGGGTTATACTGCATTCTTTTCCCAATTATGTTCCGCAGGGATTCAGCCGTTGTTCAAAATGGATAGCGGTATAATGTGGAGATGGCAGTACCGTTTACTTAAATTATTTATCCTATAATTCTATATCTACTTTCTTAAGACTATTAAATGCTAAGCGGAATCATTACTAATCTTCCCCTTTCATTTTTTTTTTTTTTTTTTTTTTTTTAACTTCTATTCTGTTTCTAAGAGAGAAAAAATAATTACTCTACACTACTTAAACTTTTAATACTGTCATTTCTTAGACTGTAGAAAAAGGGAAAAATAAGTCCTCCAATTTATATAATCAATAAATCTGGGTAAGGGTGTAAGCCAATGTCCACTTCTTTTCTCTCTTCTTGGGAGTCATTTCACCTGCCACTCTGGTGTTGAGATTTTCAATTCAGTAGTTAAATCCTTTGAGTCTCGTGCGTTAATCTTCAGGTTTCTCAAAAAATTTTCTCCTTCTGCAATGGAACAGATCCTGTGCCAAGAGGATCCTTGTAAAATTAATAAACCTACTGGAGACGTCCATTTATAGATGAAGTTATGCTTTCTTAATTCTTGTGTTATGGGCCTAAATTCCTTTCTTCTGTTAATTGTCGCTTTTGATAAATCTGAGAAAATTTGTATTTTCTCATATGGAGCTTCAAATGTCTTTTTTGTATAACTTGCTTTAGAAATTGCTTCCTTTGTTGGAAAGTGATGGATTTTCACAATCACATCTCTAGAAGTTTTATTTTGTAAGTGCGTTGGTAGAGGGATTCTATGAACTGCCTCAAATTTCTGATCCAATTGTGAGAAGGATGGCACAATATTAGTGAATAAATCTTTTACATATGTTAAGAGTTCTTCTTTTTTTATATCTTCTGGGATTCCTCTTATGCGGAGATTATTTTTCCGTTCTTTATCTTCCATTTTATTTATTTGATCATTCAAAGTTATAATTTGAGTAGACATTTTTGAGGATTGCTCCAATAACATATTATGGTCCATGACTAATTTGTCGAATTTGACTTCCAATTCTGCTGATCTTTCATTCACTTCCTTTATTGATTTGGCGTTTTCCATAATTTGGATCTTGATCTCTGCTAGAAATTCTGCTTGGAAGTTCTTTAAAATTTCTTTCATTTTATCCGTGGTAAGTAAATTCCCTTCTTGGGATTCAGATTCTCTGGTTGGTGAACTGGGAGAGGGAAGGGTTGTATTTGGGTTTGACCCTTCTTTCACCAATTGTTTTTAGTCAAATTGGTTAAATTTTTTGGAGTGAAAAAGGGGGATGGCTCTGCCGTCAGACTCTTTCTTACTTTAGCTTTGCTTTTCGTGGCCATTTTATCACTTTTTTTCCTCCCCAGTTTCACTTTTGCTTTTTTTCCCCCTTATAACTCTTTCCCTTTAAATTTCTTAATATAGGGCTAATACCAAGAGTTAGACCCCTTGCTCTTTCTTTTTTTTTTTTTTTTTTTTTTTCCTCTCCCTTCTTGTTCTCTATCCCTTTCTTTATAGAAGTGCTTTTATGGGAATGTTTAAAGTTCCATATTGGTTCAGATTTACCTAATTCCAGCTATTTTTTACTTCTCCCAAACTCTGTATAGCTTTAATAAGCTTGAATAAGCCTCTGAGTGTTACCCGAATTTCCACAGAAATATCCGGACAATGTAATCCCCCAAAAATGGTGGACATATATCCTTTCCAGTATTTTTAGGGTTTTTTGGAGGAGATTTGTATAATCTTATCCTTTTGTTTTTGTAGATTATTTACTAGGGACTCAATGGCTTCATTAACCGTGTGCACAGTCTTTTAATGATTTATCAGACTTTTTTGAGCAAGTTTGCTCCCTTATGGAGTGATCTTTTTAAAGTGTAGCGTTCTGCACGCTTTTACCAATGTTGCTGTGTAAGTGTTCTCTGTAGGTGCCAAGTCCAGTAGCTGAGTCTCATGTCATATATTACAGCAATTGCTGCATTGTGTTCCACTTATCAAGAATAGAAAAAATAATAGTTTACTTAACTTTGTTAATCTTGCCTCCAGGGTTCAGTCTGCCTTGTTGCTGGCTCAGCGTCCATTGCAGTCTCTGAGCTCCAAGCCTCTTGAGTCTGTGCTGCTGAGGTCCGCCGTCACGGCACTGCAAGCTTGCCTGTGAGATCCACGCTTCCTCCTTAAAGTTGACACCAGCTTTTCCCCTTCTTACGCTTTATGCCCTGTAGTCAGAGCTGGGAAACCTTTCTGCATATGGCGCTCTCCGCTACTTCCGCTCACCCTTTCCCAGAGCCGTCGGATCTCTGCTACACACAGCTCTGCTTGGCCGCAGGGCCTTCTCCTCAGCTCCTTTCTCCTTTAGCAGTAGTATTTTAGAGGGCTATGCCCTCTCTCGCTCAGCACACGGCTGCCATCGGTCCTCTCTCTCCCGGACGCCTTCTCCACCCGCTGACGCCGACCTTCGCGGCTACATTACCATTTCCGGTCACTCCCTGGTTAGTTATATATTTAAAATACTTCTAAAGTTTCAGCATTCATTAATATCAATTAATATTTTACAAAAAATAAATAAATGGACTTTCAAATATTGACAAAAAAAAACAATATTAATGTACAGAAGCAATTAGAAGACATTCATGTATGGTAACGATTTCAGATAAATGTTTACGTAGGGTAAAATGCTAGATATTTTAAAAGAAGAAAAAATTAGACATTTCTACAAGAACATAGCTTTGATTAAGATGTATTTAAAAACATAATTTATGCTTTTAGCAAAAAAAAAAACAAAACATATACATATATATTTACACTGCATTTCACAATTTTCTTTTATCATTTTCAACAGACTCTGCCTGAACAGTGTGACTGAATAATTTGCAGCATCTGCAATTTACAGACAACAAATTAAAACCAACAGGTAATGTATAAAACTACATTTCATTAAAAACATTTTTTTATAATATTTGAACATTTCTGTCTATCTTTTTCAACAGACACTGCTTGAAGACTATTGCAGGAAGATAGGCAGCAGGGGACCCTCATGTGTCATTTATACACAACTAATAATTGAACACAACAGGTAAAGTATAACAAGTAAAAAAAAATAAAATCCTGTTTGGTGTGCGCCAATGTCAAAATGAACTGCAACATAACTAACCCTCTAAGCCTAACCCCATAACCTACAATCCAAATGCTAACTGTGATGCACATAAAACAGAATATCACAAATCAAAAAAACAAAAAGAAAACAGAAGTCCCTAATGCCAATAGTGGCGCACACAAAACAGGATACTACAAAAAATGTTGTTAACACATATAAAATACAAAAATATATCCTGTTTTCTGTGCACCAAACTCCAAGCCTAACCCCATAACCTAAACCTGTAATGCCAACTGTGGTGCACACAAAACAGTATACTACTACCATTATTGTCATATTTCAACATTTCCATTTCTGTCTAACTTTTTTCAACAGACACTGCCTGAAGAGGGTCGCAGGAAGATTGGCAGCAGGGGAAACTCTGTCATTTATACACAACTAATAATTCGACAGAACAGGTACAGTATAACAAGTAAAAAAAAACATCTATCCTATTTGGTGTGCGCCAAATTAAAAATGCAACAAAACTAACCCGCTAAGCGTAACCCCATAACCTACAACCCTAATGTTAACAGTGACACACACAAAAGAGAATATCACAAAACAAATTAAATCCATAATGATAATAGTGGCGCACACAAAACAGGATACTACAACACATTTTGGTAACAGATACAAAATGAAAAATATATTCTGTTTTCTATGCCACAACCTATAAGCCTAACCCCACAACTAAAACACATCATCTCAACAGTGGCGTACACAAAACAGGATACTACAACAAATATTGTTAACACATATAAAATGGAAGAATATATCCTGTTTTCTGTGCACCAAACTCCAAACTGAACCCCATAACCTAAACATATATAATGCCAACAGTGGCGTACACAAAACAGGATATTACAACAAATATTGTTAACACATATAAAATGGAAGAATATATTCTGTTTTCTGTGCACCAAACTTCAAGAATAACCCCATAACCTAAACCTCTAATGCCAACTGTGGCGTACACAAAACAGGATATTACAACAAATATTGTTAACACATATAAAATGGAAGAATATATCCTGTTTGTCTGTGCACCAAACTCCAAGAATAACCCTATAACCTAAACCTCTAATGCCAACTGTGGTGCACACAAAACAGTATAGTGCTACAAATATTGTTAACACAAATCTAACAATAAATATGGTTTTCTGTGCACCAACCTCCAAGAATAACTCCATAACCTAAACTTCTAATGCCAACTGTGGTGCTCACAAAACAGTATACTGCTACAAATATTGTTAATACATATAAAATCTAACAATAAATATGGTTTTCTGTGCACCAACCTCTAAGCCTAACCCCATAACCTAAACCTCTAATGTCAACTGTGGTGCACACAAAACACGATACAACAAATGTTGTTAACACATACTAAATCAAAGAATATATCCTGTTTTGTATGAACCAACCTCTAAGCCTAACCCCATAACCTAAACCTATAATGACAACAGTGGTGCACACAAACCAGAATAATACAACAAATGTTCTTAAAACATAATAAATGCAAGGATCTATCCTGTTTTATATGCACCACTCTCTAAGCCGAAACACTATAAGCAAAACCTCTCTGAATACTTACAAAATGGAAGTATATATCCTGTTTTATATGCTCTTACTTAAAAAAAAATATTTACATGTTATTTTAACATTTCCATCTATCTCTTTAATTCTCAACAGACACTGCCTGAAGACTCTCATCATCTCTACAGCAATTTTGATACAACACATTTGAACAAAAAAGATACAGTATTACAGGTAAAATAAATAAATAAATAAAAAGGACTGCTGTTTACACATATAAAATGGAAACGTACTGCAAGCTAACTAACACTGTAAGATAACCCCATAACCGTAAAAAAAAAAAAAAAAGGGCTACCCTAACCCCTAATGCCAACAGTGGTGCACACAAAACAGAAAACGACAATGCTCTTAATATATACAAAATAGAAGGATATATACTATTTCTGATGCAAAGCCCAACTCCATGCGCCAAACACCTAATTGAAAACAGTAGCGCACAAAAAACACAACTAAAGACATAATAACAACACTGCCACAAACAAAACAGGATAACACAAGAAATGCTGTTCACATATACAAAATAGAAGGAACTATCATATTTGCTGTGAGCCTTTCACAACATAGACTGTAATCTAACCTCACAAAGCTAACTTCATAATGCAAACAGTGGTGCACACAAAACAGGATATGAGGGGAAAAAAAGCATTCAGTTAAAACAAATAAATAAACAAAGGAGCAAAAGTACTAATGGACTACTTTTTTTACAGATTAATATGGCAGATACTGACAAGAAATAGGTAAAAAACAAAAAGCATTTAGAAAATGTGGATGAACAATCAGATACGAATTCTAATGAGGATTCAGACATTCACATTGATAGATCTTCTCACAATTGTCCTTTACTTAAATCTTTAGCAGTAGAGGTTCATAATTGTGGTAATATGAATATTATCTGTCGGTTTTGTGGGGTTTATCATTTCCAACAGCAAAGACCCAGAGATGGCCAGTTCGTTAGTTGCTGTCAAAAAGGCAAGGTAAGACTTCCACAAAGACAACAATTCCCAACATTTTTAAAAAGTATTATGACAGAGCCTTCTTTCCCTAACTACCAAAATTTCAAAACAAACATAAGATCCTATAATAGTGCCATATCCTTTGCATCTATGGGTGCAACATTAGCTGCTAATGTGCCAGGACATGGCCCTTACTTTTTCAAAGTACAAGGACAAATTTACCATTGTACTTCTCATTTACATCCAGAAGAAGGGGAGCAAAGAAAATTTGCTCAACTATATGTCCTAGATACTATGGAAGCTGTTCAACAACGTATGCAGCTTCCAGATAATAAAAAAATGCTTACCCATTGTGTTTATAGAGCTTGATAAAATTATGGCCCAAAACCCATACTCTCAAGACTATAAAAAAATGTCAGAAATAGAATAAGAACAAATAATTCATACAGCATTACATCAGTTACCAATCCCAAAAATCAATATGGTTCTTAAAAGAGACTGCCATACTGATAAACGCCGTTACAACTTACCAACATCAAATGAGGTTGCAATGGTCTTTCAAAATGATGAGGTAGAACCACCATTTCAAAGGGATATTAGAATATATCCCAGAACTGAGGAGCAACCTTGTATCAACATTCGTATCTTAAGTACAAATTTAGATCCATTTTTTTTTTTCCAAATGGGGAAGCCGGATGGCAACCCAAATTAACACTTGAGAGTTACCCAAATTCAAAAGTACGTGTTAGAAATAACATTTCCATGCTTGTATTTAAAGTGGCTCAAACTGCCATTAGAGATGGATTCAATCCCATTTTATGTGGTGGAAAACTGACACAACAATGGGTCATTGATTCATATTTGCAAGTTGATTATAATAATAATAATTTAAATTTCATCAAATATAAACAAGATAAACTAAGTGTAGAACAGTATTCTGGACTGATGGATTATGTCGCTGAGGCAGCTATAAACAGAGAGCTTGTAGCTGGCAAAGCCATCATTTTACCTACTTCTTTCCAAGGATCTCCTCACAAATTAACTGAATGAATGTTACATATCCATAACTCAGTTATTTGGCAAATGTCTGGCTTATGTTTATACCATAGAATTTCAAAAAAAGAGGACTTCCACTTGCACATTCTTAGAATTCTTTGAGAAAAATATAAATTGGATACTGGTGATAAAGTGGATTCAGTCATCATTGCTGAACTACCAGTTCTAGAAATACATGGTAGACTATATGAGATTGTAACTCATTGTATGATTCATGGACCATTTGGAGATATTAATCCACATTCACCATGTATGGAAAATAGGAAATGTACAAAATAATTTCCAAAAGATTATAGAGACAAAACTTATGCTAATTGTGATGGCTATCCATTATATAGAAGAAGAGAAGGCCAAAATGCCATTATTCATGAAAAAAAAAGTTGATAACAGATATATGGTGCCATACAATCCACATTTGCTCATGAAGTATAATGCACACATTAATGTGGAAGCTTGCAATTCTATAAAATCCATTAAATATGTTTACAAATATATTTACAAAGGCTATGATGCAGCTACTGTAGTGGTCAAAAATGCAGAAAATCCAGAACAAGCTGAGTTATTACATGATGAACTTGCATCTCATGTAGATGCTCGCTATGTAAGTGCGCCAGAAGCAATGTGGCCTCTTCTCAAAATTGAAATGCATGATCGCTCACATGCAGTATATCGATTAGCTGTGCATTTGCCCCAAAGACACTTAGTTTATTTCAATGTTGAAAATGAAAGAAATGCTTTGGCACAAAGTGAGCATCGCCAAACTACACTAACTGCGTAGGTTCAATTAAATTGTACTGACTTGGAGGCAAGGGAATTGTTGTATATTGACATTCCCTACCATTATGTTTTTGTTAATGGATTATGGCGAAAAAGAAAAAGAAGTAACAAATATGTTTGAAGACTTTTTGCAACGATACAATGAGCCTATTGCAGAATTAAAAGCATTAATTGAAATTCAAGAGGTCTTTCTCTCTCATGGATTAAATTGTGCAAATTTGAATCTGCCAGATCCAGGACTCATAGATTAAATACACTTTGAAGACTATGATATTCAGCTTCAAAACCAAATTACACAAGAAAGACTTGCAATTGCAAGCATTTACTTGCTCAAAGAGCTTTATTTCTATCTTGATGGACCTGGTGGGTCAGGAAATAACGTATCTATATAAATTATTGATGAGTTTTGTTTGCGCACAAGGGGAAATAACACTTCCATTTGCAACAACTGGAATTGCCGCACTTTTGTTAGAAGGTGGAAGAACTGTGCATAGTGGATTTAAACTGCTACTTCCTATTCTGGAAACATCAGAGTCGGATATAAGAATGACATCTTTACAAACAAAAACAATTAAGAAAACTAAATTATCAGCGATGAAGCTACAATGATGTCATGCCATGCTCTGCAATGTATTGACCGTTTGTTGCCTAAAGTCATGGATAATGATTTGCCTTTTGGTGGAAAGGTGATGTTGTTAGGTGGAGATTTTAGACAAACATTACCTGTTGTTGTCCATGGAAATCGCACAGACATTGTAGAAACATGTATAAAGTCATGTACACTATGAAAACTCGTTACTCACCTCAAATTAGAACAAAATATGAGATCACAAGGACAAAATGAATTCAATGAGTGGCTCATCAAAATTGGAGAAGGAAAAACAGAACAAATTCAGAATTTACCCGATGATACAGTGGAAATTCCATCTCATATGATTTGCAAACAGGACACTATATCGACTATATTCCAAAATACAATAAGTAACGACGATTATGCAGAGCTTGCAACCAAAGTAATATTAAAAAAAAGTCCAAAAATAAAGATGCATTGCTTCTGAATAATGAAATATTAAAATGAATAGGTGCACCACAAAAAAATGATCACAGTGCAGATTGTGTACTTAGTGATGACAAAGAAACTCAAACTTTTCAACTGAATTTATTAATTCATTAACTCCATCTGGAATGCCACCACATATTTTGCAGCTAAAAAAAGGTGCAATTGTCATGTTACTGCGAAATATGAACCCCAAAAAAGAGTAATTTTTCAAGAACTAAAATATCATTTCATAAATGCAGAAATTCTCAATGGTACCATAAAGGTGAAAGAGTTTTCATACCAAGAATAGATTTGGCACCAAGTAAAAGTAGCTTACCTTTTTTACTTCAGAGTAAACAATTTCCCCTCATCAGGGCATTTGCCATGACCATTAATAAATCACAAGGACAAACTTTTCAAACTTTTTCAATTACATTTTTTTAGTAGAACCAGTATTTGCCCATGGCCAACTGTATGTTGCATTTTCAAGATGTAAGAATCCAGAGGAAATAAACGTTTATATTGAAAACAATCAAAGTCAGGGTGATTTATTAGATGATGGACGCATTTAAAAAAAAAACATTGTCTATTATGAAGTACTGTAAATTAAATTACAACCAAAAACAAAATTGCAACTAAGCAACAAAAAATCCAATTCAATAAGCAACAGTGCTCTTATATCTACGTCAAATTCACAACAAATATAGAGAACAGTGGTTTTATTTTGAGGACACAATTTTATGTTACTCGGGCTCCTTTTAGAGGACCACTATTTCAGTTAGGAAACTCTATGTGCCATTTTCAACAACTACAGCAATTAGAAAAAAAGAAGTAAAAACAACAACAACAAACAGTGGTTATGTCCCATAGAGAAAATTACAAGTCTGCTGGTCTCTTTTAAAGGGAACCACTTTGACAGACAAAACAAAAAAAAATGGAATGTCTTGGAAGTCACTTTTGCCAGGATTGGCCCCACAAAACAGTTACCTTGCATTTTCTTAGCTTTACGGTTTCCATTTTAATACTTTTAGTTCATGTTTGTAATGTTAAAATTCTATTTTCAAATGACTGAAAAGTTGTTTCATTCTATATAATTAAGGTTTAATGTTAGTAGCAGGATCATAATTTTTTGCTAAATTGAAATGTTTCATGATATAGAGAGTATTGATCCAGGGAGTAATCCAGCCACCAGTTAATGGGGTCAGGAAGGAATTATTTTTTTTACCCACTTTCACAGTTTTTTTTTTTTGCCTTCCTCTGTATTTAATATTCAAGATCACTATATTTTTTAATTATTTCATTTCTAAATGTTATTACCTTACGTTAATGTTTGCATTGTTAACATTCTATTTTACAAGGTTTGAAAAGTTGATTTCTTGAATGTTATTAAGGATTTATGTCAGTAGCAGCATAATCATTTGTTACAAATTTAAATGTATAATTAAATAGATAGGATTCATCCAGGGAGTAATCCTATCATCAGTTACTGGGGTCAGGAAGGAATTCATTTTTCCCCCCTTTGATACAATTGGCTACGTTTCAATGGGGGGGGGGGGGGATTACTGTTTGCCTTCCTCTGGATTCAATACCTATGTTCTTTACCAGTAGTTCAACTACAATTTGCATGTTAAGAAGCATTCTGTAATGGTTGAAAATACTCATTTATACAAAGTTGACCTATTGATGTTATTATTGTTAGAAATAATTAATTCAACACTGTTTACAATATAAGTTGCATGTTAGAAACCTTTATGTAATGGTTCACAATACATATTCAGACAAAATTCATATATTGTTCCATTATTACTGCATACATGAAAATTCAAATGTCTTATATGGTTTAACAGTTCATTGTCGCTAGTTACTAATAAAAGTTATATTTTACCTTTATTTCTTTCCTAATTGTCCTATAATAAATACTTAGGGCCTCATTCAATTGCGATTCAGCCAATTGAATAGGGCTCTAAATAAGCACATAGCATATATTTTTTAAAGAAGTTTTTAGTTAGTGAAAACCTTGCTTTTGGATAGATGTTTACTAACTAAAAACTTCTTTAAAAAATATATGTTATGTGCTTATTTTGAGCCCTATTCAATTGGCCAAATTGCAAATGAATGAGGGCCTTAGACTTTTTGTAGTCAGTTATTTTTTTAAGCCTTTATTTATGGTTTTTAGCAATTTTATTTCCT
The DNA here is from genome assembly GCA_027410445.1 of Discoglossus pictus. Taxonomy (NCBI): domain Eukaryota; kingdom Metazoa; phylum Chordata; class Amphibia; order Anura; family Alytidae; genus Discoglossus; species Discoglossus pictus. Next base: position 37,572,524 of record CM050174.1, read on the forward strand.
TCAAACAACCACCAGGTGTCACTTGTGAGTCAACTTTGAAAATGGCTCTGAACAGGGTGCAAAGCCCCAGCCTTTGGAATGGAAGAGCAGAGACTTCAATCTTAAAATACTGCAGTATATCGGTGATCATTGAGTGATCATTATAACTATGTGCATCAGATTGGGAGGTTTTGTTCGATCATTGGATCTGATTTAAATTGGCACAACCTCCATCCTTCACAGGCAAGGGAGCAGACATCATGCAACAATAGGTGCAAACACTCTCTAGAAATGTAAATACTCTCTTACACACTATTTCCAACAAAGTATCATGGATGCCTCTTTTAAAACTATGCAGTCTCTGAACGTTCTTATTTTTTACCCTTGTGTGGTTTTAATGGATAGAGAACGGTTCATTCCTATATTATACTATGGAATGTATGTGCTAAGATTTGACATTACTAAATATGGCTCTATTTACTGTGCGTCAGGGAAGATTACAATGGCTATTTACTAGAGGGGAAAATTACCCCTTGCAATGGCTTAGGAAAAACAACCCCTGAGATGTTTTTAAAGTACAGTTAAAATTCATCAAGACTATCAAGCATATAAAATATTAAAAAAATAATAATAATAGGTTGATGGTCTCATTTTATGTAATTTTTAGAAAATACTGTAATATAAAATATTTTTTTAAAAAGTTGCTGGACTCATTTTATGTAAATATTAGTAAATACCGTAATATAAAATATTTTAAAAAAAGTTGATGGTCTCATTCTATATAAATATTAGAAAATACTGTAACATAAAATATAAAAAAAAGTCAATGGTCTCATTTTATGTAAATATTAGAAAATACTGTAAAAAAAATATAAAAAAAAATAAGTTGGTCTCATTTTATGTAAAAATTGGAAAATACTGTAATATAAAATATATATTAAAAAAAGTTGATGGTCACATTTTATGTAAATATTAGAAAATACTGTAATAAAAAATATAAAAAGAAAAAAACTGTTAGTCTAATTTTATGTAAATATTAGAAAATACTGTGATATACAATATAAAAAGGAAAAAAAATAAGTTGGTCTCATTTTATGTAAATATTTGAAAATACTGTAAGATAAAATATAAAAAGAAATATATATATATATATATATATATATATATATATATATATATGTGTGTGTGTGTACGGTAATTCTAATTAAATATTACCTATGCTATAAATCAGTCCATTTTCCAAATTCTTATATGTTTATAAAATTAGTCAAAAAAACTTGTTTATTTTTATTTTTCTTCAGGTTATCAGAACCATGAAATAAATTTCCAATTTTTTTTTTTAAACCTTAAATCCCATCTTTTGAAGACCCAGACTTTATAATTAGTGTTTTTAATACAAATGTATTACTATGATATGCAATGATGCTGCACTGTTGGTTTGTCACCTAGGATGCAGTTAAGGCATCAGATACTGAAAGCACTTGCACTGAGGAATGACATTAGTGGCAATTGGAATTTTAAAAAAATTCAATGAACATCCCCAACATTGTATGTCAAATTAATATACTCTCTCTCTCTCTCTCTCTCACTTTCTGTCATCCCAAAATCAAGTTGTTTTTTTGTTGGTTATTCTTAAAGAGCATGAAAAACTGGTTGTATATTTTTTTATCCATTTTCTTTCAAAAGTGAACCAATCCTTGGAAATTCCATGTTTTATTTTCGCTATTTATATGCAAAACGGAGGTTCATGCATATTAATTAGCTGCTTTGTTGTGCTATTTAGGACTAATGCTTGTCTGTGTCTTTAAAAGTCAAAAAATATCCCCAATGTTATTATACAGTTAGAGCCCTCTCCCACGCTTGTTTAGTACTCTGGGCCGCACATACATCTCAGAAATGATGGATTGTAGAGAAAAACTGCTGGTACCATGTATAGCAAGTTTTTTAATCCTTTAAAATTAAATCAACTTCCTCTTGGGGGTGGCAGAATCCCTTTAATACATGACAGTACTTTTTGGACCTTTTAATGTCATCATATTTATGATGAAAAAAGAAAGAATCAACACAAATATGTAAAGAATTTCCCTAGACATTTCTAAGGTTTGGTAGATTGTGCAAGTGACAATATGAAGAGTCTCTTGTACAGAGCAGAGATAGCAGAGTCTGTTCCTAGAAGCATTAAACCAGAATATTTCCACAAATCTGAGATCTAGACTGTGTTGAAATAAGGTGTCCTGTTGGGTTGTATATATTACCAACAAAGCCGAAATATAGATACAATTGGGACTATACAGGATTATATGGGAACATCCATGTTAAATAATATAGATTTAACTCCAGACTATGATCAATCACTGGTCCCAGACTTTAATATGAGCAGGTTGTTTTTTTATTAGTGTTAATTGTTATTATTATTTTTATTATAGGTGTTTGCCTTGAAAATAATAGTTTTTTTAATAATGGCAAATATGTAGAGCTAAATAAAAAATTTATGTAGCTAAAAAGAACTTTGAAATGAGTTATACAACACAGTGCTGAATAATATAAATTATCAAAAAAGTCATAAGATATTATTATTATTATTACTATTATTGAAAGAGTTTAGAAAAATAAGTAAATAAATAAGAGCAACCTATATATTTAGTCATTTGATCAATTATACAACACAGTGTTGAATAAAAACACATTATGAAAAAAGATATACATTAATATTATTATTACTAGTTATAATTATATATATATATATATATATATATATATATATATATACAGATTCTTGTCATACGCTCTTGTTTTTAGTGTTGACTAATTTTTTTTCTTTCTCTAACTCATTTGTAGCTCATTTGGCAGGGAAGGGGTTTTCAGGGTGTCAGATGCCGAGAGTGGTTGTATGACTGGTTGGTATGGAGGATATATGTAGCTGTCATCGCCCTGTGTGTTAGATCCTGCTGTTACACTGTCAGGGGGATAAAGCCGAGGTGTGAAGCCTCACTGGAATTCACTGGTGTGATTTGAACATGTGTCTAACAACACATTAGAGATCTTGTATGACCTTGAGACCTGCGAGAAGTTGGAATGAGGTCACCAAATACTGGTACAGATAGGGCAGTTTGTATAGATACATTGACTTATAGAGTCATATAATCGCTTAAAGGGTCACCGTCACCAAAAGAGGAAGTAGATTTTATTTCAAAGACCATTAAAAATTGTTATACGTTGTACTAGCAGTTTTCCTCTACAGTAAAACTTTTAGAATTGATTTTGCGGCCCTGTATGCTGATGTGCGGCCCAGATTGCTTTATAAGGGTGGAAGAGGGGTCCAACTGACAGATAACATTGGGTCTTTATTGGGGCTACTTGAAATAGAGACACGCACACTGTAATCCTAATTAGCACATTGAAACATCTAATTAACATGCAAGAGCTGCTCATTTGCATATAAATACAGCAACAACAACATGGAATTTTCCAGGACTGATTCACTAGAGAACACAACATATAGCTAGTTTTTCATACTCTTTCAAATTAACCTAAAAAAAACAACAACATGATTTTGGGGTGACAGAGTCCCTTTAAATGGTCTCTAAACTCATATTTTTCTGCATCATAATGTAGAGAAGTCACAATCAAGTGGAAAAGCCAAAAGTCATTTTCTTTTCAAGCTCTTTTCAATGTTTTCTGCAACACTCAAAGTGTTTCATTATCTTGAGAGCTACTCAAGCCAATATACTGAGCCTATAGAGACAAACTCTCAGGTTCTGAAAGGACTATAAATTACAAATGCTTATATACTTTAATGCCATTATATATATATATATATATATATATATATATATATATATATATATATATATATATTGCTTTGGAATTGCGATTTCTGACTAAATCACATGAAAAATATGACATGTTTTGCTGCACCACAGTGCGTGTGACTTCTTGTTGTTGTCTCCACTATTGGAGATTTGTGATAGCAGTGAGTAAGGAATAATCGAGTTATATAAAAATCCTTACAAAATAGTGATATATGCATCAGTTATAAAAATGTCATTTTTTCACTTGGTTTTCACACTGATAAATATGACACATGGATTGGTCGAACTATTAAGTATAAACAACTTTTACAGTTTATTGTGATTTCAAAAAGTTGATCTTTTGTTAGAAATGTTTAAATTAAGATTTTTCCCTTTGATCTATGGCTGGTTCTCTTTTATTATTTTCCAAAGTTTGGAGCACATTTCACTGCGGCCTCATTATAGTGCAAATGTGATGGTAAAATGTGGGGAAATGTGCTGCACACTCCGCCACAGTTTTAATAGGAATAGACAGGAGAGGAATCATGAATGTAGATAAGCGCTCTTCTTGTCTTTGTTGAATTAAATAGAAGTGCAACTCACAATAGAATCACTCCACGGCCTGCAGGGTGTCAAGCTGTGCTCTAGAACAGCAGTCCTCAACTTTTTGGGGGGCCAGGAGCCACAGTCAACCAAAGTGAAATTTCCAAGGACCACCTTTGAGTTGCAAATCATTATTAAAAGACCAGATCTTCAACAGTGTATTTATACCAGTGTCAGTGATAGTTTAAAGGGCCACTGCACAATGAAAAAAAAAATATAAACAATATATATAAATATATATGTTTGAAAACTTTTAATAATAATAAAAGTCATACAGCTAGTTTGTAAAAAGACAAACAATTTGTATGTCTTTTAGGGACCCTGGAGAGATCCATGATACATTGGTGGAAACTGTGTGTGTGTGTGTGTGTGTGAAAGGGGCATTTACATTTCTAGAGAGCTATGATTGCATCCTTTGATGCTTCTGGGCTTTGTGATTGGGACCGAGCATAGTGCCAATTACAATCTAATTCTATTATCAAACAAAGGCTCTGGGTTCCTTCTTCACCCGCCCTCCATTGATTCTTTCAAAAACACATCAAGCTCTTAGGATGTGATGTTACAAAAACAAAATGGATTCCTGCACTCATAGAGTCTTCAAAAATCCATATTTTACCTAAAAATATTTTATATCAATTGCGTACATAGCTATTAATATTATTAGTTGGGTACATACTAAACAAACAAGTGTCTTATTTTTCTTGAGCTGCAGTGGCCCTTTAAATGTTCAGTCAACCCTAATTATAAACTTTTCACATCCAAACTATGGGCCTCATTCTATTAGCGGCCGCAGCCGTTGCGGGGCCGCAAGGACCGGCCGCAAGCTATTCTGCTATTCTATTCCCTTACGGCCGGGGATTCCGGCAGGCTTGCGGCCGGTGCCTTGCTATCTCTTGCGGCCGCTCGCGCCGGAGGAAAGCCTTTGATCTAAAACGGCCGCAAGAGATTTGCAATTCAATTGCTCCGGGAAACCTCTCTGCAAGGCTAAAAGCGAGCCGCAGTTACTTGCAGGAAAAAGGTCTCGCTAGCACCAATTAAGCACATAAAATAGCTCAAATAAAGCCATCCTGCACTTTGAGAAGACTATAAAGGGATTTTAGGTGTTAGAAAAAATAGCACATAATTATCCTGTACTCAAATCCGTAAAATATTTTATTTTTAATATCCGTAAAATATCCATGTAAAAAGTCCAGAGTGCTTGGAGCACCTCAGACACGCCCACGCCGCAGCCGGAAAATAAACAGTTAATTTGAACTCGGGTTTGGGCTGATGTGCAAGCTTGAGAGTGGGTTCCTTTTAATCCTCATGTCCCCCAATATGATCCCTAGCATTTACAGAGCTGTACAGTGCAGGCTTGAATTTATTTTTCAGTTTTTATATTTCACAGATTACGGCCGGTTCCAAGATATGCGGCCGGCCGTAAAAGGAGATCCTTGCGGGCCGTATAATAGAATCGCGAGTTAACTGAACCCTCGCAAGGAATCGCAGCCTTACGGCCGATTTACGGCCGATAATAGAATGAGGCCCTATGTCAGTTTTTCAACTTGCCCCTCGTTTTCCTTTCTTTTGAGGTGTTGTAAACCACTCCTCTAGAGATCCATTATGGAAGCCTCCAGGCACAAGCACAATTGGTTAACATTAAGATGTTCTTGAAGTGCTTCTTAAGTCATGGTTTAGATGACAGAACATCTCAACTTTTGGTTTTCTTTTAAAGGGACAATATTAAAATAGATGCGTTCCCTGGTGGTCCAGTGATTAGGATTCAGTGCTTTCAACACCTCGACCTGGGTTCAATTCCAAGTTAGGGAACCAAGAGGTCACACCACCCTGAAGCTGAGATGGGATTGGCTTGGTCAGTACTCGGATGGGAGACTATCTAGGAGCTGTATGCTGTGTCCCACTGGAGAAGGAATTGGCAACCCACCCCAGTATCTATGCCATGATGTCCTGGAGTGTTAAGGTCCATGAGGTCACAGAGTAGGAAACGACTGAACGTTGCAAAAAAATTAAATAAATAAGATGCTTGCATCTTCCGCCGTCTGATCTGGAGCTCTGTGAGCAAATTCCCCCATCATCACTCAGACAAATTCCAGTTAGCAGATTCCAGGCATAGCTTAAACACGTCATCCATAATCCACTTTAAATGATGTATAAAAACGATTTCACACATAAAGAGACCATGAATGTAATGATAGATTAATAAAAGAGAGAATACTTTTATTAAATGCTATGGGAATTTATCACGGCTTCTCTACATCATCAGAGCACTGAAATCTAAATGAACATCTGAATTTTTAAAAGTGATGCATAGTTCACTGTCTTATACAAGCTTTTTATGGAACCGAGTTATTCATACAGCTGCCCTCCCTCACTGCTCTGTGCAGTTTGTCTGTCCCTGCAGGTCCTGAAAGGACCAAAATGCTCAAGATCCCTCCAAACACCCATTCCAAGATATGTCAGATTGTTCCTTTTGTTTCCTCTTCACACATACTAATCCAAAAAGTATATAACCATTTAGAGTTTGAAGCTAGTTGGACTATGTGGGCAAAGTTCACCCATTCAATTATTATGTCTAGATGGAGATAGAGGTGACCAACAGAATAATTAATGGCCAGATCTGTCTCTCCTACTCACACAGGACACCCGGACAGAGGATCGTCAATGATCAATTTTCTAACCAAGAGCATTATATGAGATTTGACTTGGAATTGCTTGAGGTGGTGGGCAACAAAGAACCTATCATCTGCTAGATTGGGTTTTCATTGTATGAGTTTGTGGGTATGTATGCCTTCAGGTACCATATGTATGTATCATAAACAATACAACCCTATTGGCCTCCATGGTCCACTGAAGACTTCCATGGTCCACTGAGGTTGATCCAAAGACCAGTGGATTTCTGAACCAATTTAAGCTTTACAATAAAGGCTTGTGTTCCATCACATATGAGGATCTCCATATTATTAAGCCAGTTGGTGGAAAGAAGAAATTGCTCCATTGGAGATGGACTCCCATAGAACTTTGAGGTGACCTTTCGGGGGAAATGCTAACATAGCCCCAAAGAGCAGATGTTGAGTTAGTATCTTGATCCCTCAGCTGTTCAGGGTCCACAGGGCCCATGACTATTTAATCATGAAACAAACCAAAGTAAAGATGTCTACAGTAACATTAAGTGTAAACCTTTGCCATAAAGTCAAGAGATACAACTGAAGTTGGGACATATCATTTCAGGAAATTGCTGTGATATTATTTAAAGAACCACTGTATCGTGCTACCAAGAGGAGCTTGTTGATTAGATTTTGAATGGGTCATTAATACTATTCATATTTAATGATTTATATACACAGATCAGAGTATCAGCCTCTACTTGAGCCTTTGTCTCCACCCTGAAAAGGTCACAAAAGGAGAAGGAAGGTTTGGTTGAAAATGGGTCTAAAGTACAATTCGATCCCCCAGAAAAATGTTAATTGCCATGAGAAACATATCAAGTCTCTAGTCAATAAACAGCATTGGAGTGCCTGAAATTGTAGCACTCCCCGCTAGGCAAAATTACCTCCACCATTGTAGTAAGAAGGTGGAACTGCAGACGGTGCAATGCACCTGGGCCCTGCTTGGGGGGGGGGGGGGGGGGGGGGGCTATTCCTGTCATAAATTAAATATATATATTTTTTACATATTTTTGTAATATAGTTTAGTGAGGACCCTCCCTGAGCCCCACCCCCACCTTAGCCCACCCAACCAGGCCCTCCTCAGACTCCCTTGGTCCCCCTCAGCAACGTAAAGTCACCCCCTCTCAGAATGGAATGACCCATGCTCCTCCATGCGCACACAATCGAACATATGCATGCGCGCAAGGGGAAAGTAATGGGAATGTATTGGGGCCAGATGAGGGGGGGTTAAAGGGGGGGCCAGATGGAAGGGGGAGGCTGTGATGGGGGAGCAGATGAAGGGGAGGCTGTGATGGGGGGCTAGATAAGGGGGAGGCTGTGATGAAGAGGCCAGAATAAGGCAGAATAAATAGTTGTTCTTTGTACCCTATACACTATGGGCCTCATTCTATTAGCGGCCGCAGCCGTTGCGGGGCCGCAAGGACCGGCCGCAAGCTATTCGGCTATTCTATTCCCTTACGGCCGGGGGCTCTGGCAGGCTTGCAGCCGGTGCCTTGCTATCTCTTGCGGCCGCTCGCGCCAGAGGAAAGCCTTTGATCTAAAACGGCCGCAAGAGTTTCGGCCGTAAGAAATTCCTATTTGCAATTCAATTGCTCCGGGAAACCTCTCTGCAAGGCTAAAAGCGAGCCGCAGCTTACTCGCAGGAAAGAGGTCCCGCTAGCACCAATTAAGCACATAAAATAGCTCAAATAAAGCCATCCTGCACTTTGAGAAGACTATAAAGGGATTTTAGGTGTTAGAAAAAATAGCACATAATTATCCTATACTCAAATCCGTAAAATATTTAATTTTTAATATCCGTAAAATATCCATGTAAAAAGTCCAGAGTGCTTGGAGCACTTCAGACCCGCCCACGCCGCAGCCGGAAAATAAACAGTTAATTTGAACTCGGGTTTGGGTTGATGTGCAAGCTTGAGAGTGGGTTACTTTTATATATATATATGTATATATTACTAGCGATTTGCCCGTCAAAAATGACGACAATAAAATTGTAAGGCAGGTAAGGCTGTTTGCCACACAAAGTAAGGCTTTTGGTCCTCTGAGTACCTTCAGCGCTCATTGCGAGCGTTGCGCTGAGCGCCTTTGGCGCTCATTGCGTGGCTCTCATTGAGCGCCTGTGGCACTCATTGCGAGCCTCTCTCCTCATGTACGTTTGGTCGTCTGAGCACCTTTGGCGCTCATTGGAAGCCCCGCGCTGAGCACCTTTGGCCTCTCTCCTCGTGTACTTTTGCTCCTCTGCGCTCATCACAAAGACAGATATATATATATATATATATATATATATATATATTTTGTTAACTAATAATTAATTAATTAATTAATTGGTTACTTAATAAATTAATATACTTTAACAATTTGTAATTAATATTAATATATTCAGCATTCAATAGCCTGAAGAGCTAACAATCTGTTTTGATTTTCCTGCAGCATACAATGTACAGTTGGAGTGTTGCTACCCTTAGGAGAAAGTGTAATGAATGTCCCAACAAATATGGGATATTATATATATATATATATAGATATTATACAGTGCCTTTCAAAAGTTTTCAACCCCCCCCCCCCTTGGCATTTTTCATGTTTTGTTGCCTCACAACCTGGAATTAACATGGATTGTTTGAGGATTTGCATCATTTCATGTACAGAACATGCCCACAACTTTTTTTTTGTATTATTGTGAAGCAAACAACAAACGGGACCAAAAAAAAAAGTCAATGTGCATAACTATTCCCCCCTAAAGTCAATACTTTGTAGAACCACCTTTTGCGGCAATCACAGCTCCAAGGCGCTTTGGATAAGTCTCTATGAGCTTTCCACATCTTACCACTGGGATTTTTGCCCATTCCTCCTTGCAAAACTGCTCCAGCTCCTTCAAGTTGGATGGTTTGCGCTTGTGAACAGCAATCTTTACGTCTGACCACAGATTTTCTAGCCTCAAATCACGCACATAGTGTTATAGGTTTTGCTCAAGAATATCCCTGTATTTAGCACCATCCATCTTTCCCTCAACTCTGACCAGTTTCTCAGTCCCAGTGTTCTTTGGGTGATGTGATGTGTTGGGTTTGCGCCAGACATAGCGTTTTCTTTGATGGCTAAAATGTTCAATTTTAGTCTCATCAGACCAGAGCACCTTCCTCCATACATTTTGGGAGTCTCCCACATGCCTTTTCGCAAACTCAAAATGTGCCATTTTGTTTTTTTGCTGAATGTAATGGCTTTCTTCTGGCCACTCTGCCATAAAGCCCAACTCTATGGAGCGTACGGCTTATTGTCGTCCTATGTACAGATACTCCAGTCTCTGCTGTGGAACTCTGCAGCTCCTCCAGGGTTACCTTAGGTCTCTGTGCTGCCTCTGATTAATGCCCTCCTTGCCCAGTCCATGAGTTTTGGTGGGTGGCCGTCTCTTGGCAGGTTTGCTGTTGTGACATGTTCTTTCCATTTGGTTATGATAGATTTGATGGTGCTCCTGGGGATCATCAAAGATTTGAATATTTTTTTATAACCTAACCCTGACGTGTACTTCTCAACAACATTTTCCCTTACTTGTTTGGAGAGTTCCTTGGTCTTCATGGCAGTGTTTGGTTAGTGGTGCCTCTTGCTTAGGTGTTGCAGCCTCAGGGGCCTTTCAAAAAAGGTGTGTATATATAATGACAGATCGTGTGACACTTACATTGCACACAGGTGGACATCTTTTTTTTAAAGTTAAACCTATATATTATTAGGTGATTTTTCTCCCAAATATTACTAGTTTTTCCCAAAACACTGGGCCTCCTTCAAATGCTGCGAGTTTGAGATCCGAGCTCGCAAGTGGAGGTCGCAGTCAAATTTGCTATTGAATTGGCATCTTTTTGCCGGCTTGGATCGAGTTACGAGTCACTTTCGCACTTTTCTCAAATTCCACACTCGTAAACCGCAAATGGAGGAGAACATCCTACGAGTCCTACTGCCATATTCAATTAGCTACGTGCAAATGCTTTGAACTCATAAATTTGTCTTTGGGTATTTTATTTATTAATATTTATATGCATTTTATTGACTTAAGAATTAATTAGTGCCAATAAGTTATATTTGCAGAATATGTAGCAATATTAAGAGAGATATTAAGAGTGTATACATTTACGAATTGGGCAATTGAATTGGGCCCCCCGCACTGTAAATAACAGGGAGTTTACGAGTGTGGCTTCAAGCCCGCAACTTGTGAGCTTGAGCAATTAAATAATCTCTGAAATGGAGGGGAACAGGGCCACTGACATGCGGCCTTCAGCGATCAATTTGCGGGCTTGGAATTGCTTGAGGCCCATAGATTATAAATATATTTCTCATTATATACCAAATTTAAGCAATGTAACCTATACAATTCGATTTTTCATATATTCCAAGTGCAAATAATGATTTATTTTTATCCTATTAAATTAGATACTAACTTTAAAAAAGAGAAAGACATACATAATGGGCTCTCATATAAATCAGAATTATAAAACTTAACCTTTATTTTAAATAAATTTAAAGGGAATAAAAAGAATAATAAAGAATCCAAAAGAAATATATGAAAATAATGTCTCAAACAAAGAAAATAATACAATTTAAAATATTCAGTGTAGAACAAAATACTATTTATCAGAAAAGACCAGATCAGTAACTTAAGACTTTTTAAGTGCTTTTTTTTAGCAGTTATTTTATTTTAAGTCCCAATAAATGACCTTCATGAAAATAAAATCACTTAAAAAAAATCTTTTGTTACGGATCTGGGCCCTCATTCAATTGCGATTTGGACAATTGAATAGGGCTCTAAATAAGCACATAGCATATTTTTTTTAAATAAGTTTTTAGTTAGTGAAAGCCTTGCTTTTGGTTAGATGTTTACTAACTAAGAACTTCTTTAAAAAAATATGTTATGTGCTTATTTAGACCCCTATTCAATTGGCCAAATACCAATTGAATGAGGGCCCCGGTCTTTTCTGATAAATAGTTATCCTTTCTACACTGAGCATTTTAAATGATCATACATTTTTATTATATATTTCTTTTAGACTCCTTTAACATTCTTTTTATTCCTTTTTAATTTTTAATTAAGTAATAGTTAAGTTTTATAATTCCAATGATACAATTTATATGAGTGTCCATGATGCATGTCTTTTCTCTTTTTTCAAAGTTAGTAACAATTTCAAACTTGCAGCCTAAAAGGCCCTCATTCAATTGCAATTTGGCCAATTGAATAGGGGTCTAAATAAGCACATAGCAAAAAAATTTTAAAGAAGTTTTTAGTTAGTGAAAACCTTGTTTTTAGATAGATGCTTACTAACTAAAAACTTATTTTAAAAAAATATGTTATGTGCTTATTTAGAGCCCTATTCTATTGGCCAAATCGCAATTGAATGAGGGCCAACATATTTTTTTGAAAGAAGTTTTTAGTTAGTAAAAATCTATCCAAAAGCAAGGTTTTCACTAACTAAAAACTTCTTAAAAAAATATATGTTTTGTGCTTATTTAGACCCCTATTCAATTGGCCAAATTGCAATTGAATGAAGGCCTTATTAAATTGCAATTCAGCAAATTTAAAAGGGCTCTATTTAAGCACACAGCATAATTTTTTTACAGAAGTTTTTAGTTAGTTAAGACCTTGTTTTTTTGATAGAAGTTCACTAACTAAAAACTTCTGTAAAAAACTTATGCTATGTGCTTAAATAGAGCACGTTTAAATTTGCTGAATCGGCTGTAGATGTACTAGCTCTAGGGTCAAAGTACAATCTGGTGTGCAGTACAATGTTTTAAAAGATAAAAAATGAGTTACTTCTTATGTTCCATATATATATATATATATATAAATATATATATATATATATATATATATATATATATATATAGAACATCACATATTATAATTGCCTAACTACGAAACGTCGTCACGCTGTTTGCATGGTCCGTACGACTTAGCGATGAGCGCCACAGGCGCTCATCACCGGCAACCCTTAAACTCGGAGCACTTAGGCAATGAGCGACGAAGGCACTCATTGCTGGCAAATCTCGCATAGCGAGGCAAGCCGTTAAACCAGGAGCACTTTTAGCGGGACTTAACCAAACAAAATAGAAGACAAAAAAAGTACGAGACATGGGACTTAGAAAAAAAAATATACGAGATGCAAAAAATTACAAAAACATCACAGACAGCATGGGGCAAAAGCCAGGACGTCTGTGAGTGAGGTGGAACGCGAATTAAACTTGAATTTAGACGATTTTTGCAAATTGAAAATCGCCTAAGCGAGAAAAAAAATGGCTGCCGAAAAAAATGAAAACAAGGCTACACGACCACGAAGCGCGTAAAACACAGCCAGACACGTATGTGGTAGGAACATACTAATAGGAAGGACGGAAAATAACCGCGGAACGCGTAAAACATAGACTAACGGTGCCATTTTACAACACTAACTTACACATATACACATTAACATTGTAAAATGGCGGCTTTCCCGCCTAAAACAACGGTTTTGTCTCGCGCACGCAGCCTATATATAGGGCCCTTGACACAGAACTGACACTTTCTCCTCAGGTGATGACAGTCTGACTGGACATTTTCTGCTGCCGGAAAATCAAAAGAGATTGTTAGCACTTCAGGATACTGCTATTACATTCAAAAAGGTACATTATATTAATAATCATTAATAAATAATGAATTAATTAATTATTAATAAAAAAAATTGAGGAAACAAGAATTGACGCTTGATTTAGTTTAGCAATACTTTCATGCTTACCTGTTTGGAAGATATTAATTCATTGAATAATTAATTAATAATATACTTTAATTAATTAATTAGTAATTAGTAATCATTAAGAAAAAAAAAGGTTAACGTTTATTAATACATGATTAATGCCAAAAAATTGCAAAGACATTTACACATTGATTCATTAATTATTAATCTACATTATTTAATTAATTAATTATTAGTAATCATTATAAACCAAACACATTTTTTATACAATGCCTTTAGTTTAGGAATATATTAATGCTTACATCTTTAGATTATATTTAGTCAGTGATTAATCTATTATTAATGTACATTAATTTATTAATCTGTGAAGACTAAGATTAAAAAAAGTTTTTAAAAAAAGTATCTTTTAAGATGCACTGACATATCTGTGATGATGTTGATTTACTAATAGGGATTAATTTAAATATTACAAATGATTTCCATTTTTGTTGACACTTTCAGTGAGTGACGTTTGCAGCCTTTCAACAACATAAACAGCACCTTTACAAATATATCATTAAATTATGTTCTTGGGGACAAAATAAGGATTTAAGTCTTCTTAGTTGGAATTGATGACCGTTATTAATTAATTAATGTATATTAATTTATTCATTAATTAATAATTAACAAAAAAACCCTATGTAACCCTCGGCTGGGGTTATATGGTGCCTGACACCCAATTTTTCTAATTATTAGTTTATACTATATACTTACGCACGTTCACTTATATATCTCCCCTTTTTTATTGTTCATTGGTACCTTATATTAAACTGCACACACTACTATTACCAACCCTATGTCCCTCAGCACTTAGTCTGGGATCCCCCCTATAGGCGCTTATTTCAGCCTCCGGGACACAACTCTATATGCCTATTTTCCTCCCGGTGCATCCCTAATAGGACACTGGGAGCCAAGGCATTGGACACGTAGCCCATGTGAGCAATCAGCGCCATTAGTTGAGAGATCCCCCTCATATCCCATCACCCCAGCGGTCCACAGTACCATATCTATTCCTTTTTCAGCGTCTTCACAATCAGGGTTGTATACTTTATTGCTGTAACTATTCCCTTTTTAGACCATTATACCTCTTTATACTATTCCGACGAGTTTCCTACTTTTAACACTATTTATTAAAACCATATTTTAAATTTAGTATGTGACTACATTACATATCTTTCCTTCCTTTCTTTTTTGTACTTAATTAATAATTAGTCTGAACACAGAGAGTGACGTTTGCAGGCATTCAACAGCATAAGGATAATCTTGACAGGTATAGAATTAAATTATATTCCTACAGCAAAAAAAAAGAAAAGAAAATGTATTTTAATTTGAATTGATAACACTTATTGATTAATTAATGTATATTAATATATTAATTAATTAATAATTAGTAATCATTCTCAAAAAAAAATTGTTTGATTTAACAATACATTGAGGAATATGCTTTTATGTTTTGCATCTATTCCAATATATGTGTGTTGCTGGTGATTGACTAATAGGGATGAAGCAAACTATTAAAAAAGATGTCAATCTTATTTCACAGTTTCATCGGATCTGCAGCTGACTCAACACAGAGAGTGACGTTTGCAGCCTTTGAACACCATAAAGATCACCTTGACAGGTATATCATTTAATTATGGAGTTAGGGAACAAAAAAGGCTACATTAAATGTTAATAAAATGGATAACAGTTTTTGATTAATTAACGTATAATAATATTTTAATTAATTAATAATTAGTCATTATTTTTAAAAAAATGCAGTAAAACTGAGAACAATTTTTAACATGGACTTATATATCTGTCTTACAGCTGATTTATGTACATTTGTTTGGGAAATATTAATTAATAAGATAAAAAACAAGATGAGGTTAGAAGAATTTAGAAAAAAAATTACATTTTACTAAGCACTTAAATATATGGAGTTCATTCAATCAAGAAGGAATGGAATTCAATGATTAAAACTTATTTTAATGTTATTTGACAGATTAATCATCTCTGGACCGGACTCAAGACAGAGAGTGAATTCGCAAGGATTTGGACACAAAGAACTGCAAGTTCACAAGTATATGATTTTACTATGCCCTTATGGTTTGGGATTGATGACACTTAATGATTAATTAAGAAAAGTATATTAGGGATTTATAGGGAGCGATATAACCACATAGCATATTATTTAAAATGAACATTTTAGGGAATGAACATGTATCCAAAAATAACGTTTGAATAAAAAATAAAGGTGTTTATATAGTGCCAGATTGATTGGAACAACTTGCAAATAAATGAGTTTTTTAAGATGTCATTTTGCAAAAAACAAAACAAAAAGGAAGATGAAGGAGGTTTAGAGATTTTAATTGGTCATTACAATAAAAAATAAAAAAAAGAGGAAGATATATATATGCTTAAGTAATTAAGTTTTAATCTATCATATCTACATTCATTGCATCTTTAAGAAAATGGAACATTCTTTTAGAACACATCTATTCTTTGACAATAGCTGTTTATGTTTGATCTTTATGACAATATAAGTAACTTTTTAGGTTGCACATTGATCTCATTTTTGTATTAATTCACTAAGTATTTAATATATGTCAATAAAAAACGACAAAAATGGTTTCATTTATTGCATTGAAAAAAAGTGAAAGATTTTAAAATGTTTGCATTCTTTAATTAATCCGATTTACTTTTAGATTGAAACCAGCTACAAACAATATGTACAGAAAACAAAACAAAAAACAAATTACATCTCTAATTACAATTACAGATTATAATGGAGAAGAAAACATTGATCACAAAAGAAGATTGGCAAGGGAAAGGAAGCAAAGGTGGAGTCAGTCACCTGAAACTTCCCAACGCTTAAGATAAAAAGACCGACAGAGACTTAAAAAAAAAAATGAGTAAGAAAGCACAAAGTGAGTGTGCTGGGGCTTCCAAGAAACGAAAATGTAAACTAAAACATGTCTGTAAATCATTGCCCAATGATACTATATTGCCTACTGACACCAATGTTCAGACACATGTCACCAATGAAGATATAGAAAGTTGTAGTGATATCTATGTTGAGTAAGTGCATGAGAATGTGTTTAGTAGAGCACTAAAAGTAGACACTCATTATTGTGGATTACTTAATGTTGTTTGTCAGTTTTGTGGGGCCTATCATTTTCTAAAGGAAAGACCAACTGACAGAGATTTCATTAGTTGCTGTCAGAAAGGAAAGGTAAGACTTCCACAAAGACACCCATTTCCAGATTACTTACAAAGTATCATGAGCGATCCAACATTTGCAACACTGATCAAAGACGGTATAATTTACCAACAGTCAATGAGGTTGCCATGGTTTTTAAAAATGAAGATGGTGAACCACCTTTTCAGCGTGATATTAGAATATATCCACGCAATGAAGAACAACCTTTTATAAACATAACTATATTAAGTACTAATTTAGATCCAATGACATATCCCATTTTCTTTCCAAATGGTGAATCTGGATGGGAACCAAAATTATAATTGCAAAGTTATCCCAATAATAAAGTTTGTGTTAGATGCAATATTTCTATGCTGGAATATAAAGTGGCACAAACTGCTATTTGGGATTCTTTTAATCCAATTTTAAGTGGGGGAAAACTCACTCAACAATGGATTATTGATTCCTATCTACAAGTTGAAGCAAATAATCTAAATTTCATAAAATTTCAACAAAATAAGCTACGAGTAGCAGTATTGTGGATTGATGGATTATGTCGCCGAATTGGCTAACAACAGAGACATTCCAGCTAAAAGAGCAATTATTTTGCCATCCACTTTCCAAGGATCTCCTCGCAATATGCAAGAAAGATATAATGATGCCATGGCTATTGTCACAACATTTGGAAAACCAGATTTATCCATTACATTCACATGTAATCCTCAATGGCCAGAGAGCAAGGAAAATTTGAATCTGGGACAAACTACTTCTGACCGACCAGATTTAGTGGCAAGAGTATTCAAAATCAAACTCAATTCATTAATACATGATATAACTAAAGCACAGTTATTTGGAAAATGTGTGGCTTTTGTTTATACCATTGAATTAAAAAAAAAGAGGACTGCCACATGCTGACATACTTTAAATCCTGCAGGAAAATGATAAGTTTAATACTGCAGAGAGAGTGGATTCAGTCATTACCGCTGAATTGCTAGAGCCAGAAAAATATTCCAAACTTTGGGAGATTGTTACACACAGAATGATTCATGGGCCATGTGGAGATATAAATCCTAATTCACCATGTATGGAAAATAAAAAAAATTACTAAACAATTTCCTAAACAATTTCAAATGCAAATTTATGCAAATTGTGATGGATACCCTTTGTATAAAAGAAGACCAGGACAAACAGCTATTATCCATGGACAAAAGGTTGATAATAGATTTGTTGTTCCATACAATCCACATTTGCTCATCAAGTACAATGCACACATAAATGTGGAAGCTTGCACTTCTATTAAATCAATCAAATATGTGTATACACACATATATATATATATATATATATATATATATATATATATCCAAAGGATATGATGCAGCAACTGTTGTTGTGCAAGGTGCTGCAAACGAAAAGGAAAATCCAATTTTACATGACAAACTTTCAAATTATTTAGATGCTCACTATGTCAGTGTTCCTGAAGCAATGTGGCGGCTTCTGAAATTTGAGATGCATGATCGGTCACCTGCTGTCTATCGTTTAGCTGTACATTTGCCTCAAAGTCAGTTTGTTTGCTTTACTGCAGGCAATGAAAGAACTGCCTTAGCTCAAAGTGAACACTGAGATACAAAACTTACTGCATGGTTTAAATTAAACTGCCAGGATACGCAGGCCAATTTTTATACATTGAGATTCCATATCACTATGTATTTGTAAATGGTCTATGGCTACAACGAAGAAGAGATACACATAAAATGATACCACAAATCTATACCGTCAGTCCAAGGGACATTGAACGTTTCAGTTTAAGATTACTTCTTTTACATGGTCCCGGTGCACAAAGTTTTGAACATTTACGCACAGTGAATAACATAGTTTATGATACTTTCCTATTAGCTGCAAGACATCAAAACTTCATAGCTGATGATACAGAATGGGAGAGGTGTCTTGAAGAAGCAGCACTATGTCATATGCCAAAGCAAATGAGACAACAATTTGCATTAATTTGCATATTTTGCAATGTACCTGATGCATTTACTTTGTGGGAAACATTTAAATTAAATATGTCTGAAGACTTCTTGAATCGTTACAATGAGACAATAGCCCTGTTAAAAACTTTAATGGAAATTCAAGAAATATTGTTTGTTAATGGATTAAATTGTGCAAGTTTTAATTTGCTTGATCCAGGACTTATAGATGACATCAACTTTGATGATTATGACACTGAGTTACAAAAACAAAAAACTGAAGGAAAACTGGCAACTTTAAATACTTTACAGTTACAAGCATTTAATCACAAATGCTACAGATGATGAAATGGTCAATGACCGGTATTTCTATCTAGACGGCCCGGGTGGATCAGGAAAAACGTATCTGTACAATTGTTTGATGGGTTACATTCGAGCACAGGGTCAGATAGCTATGCCATTTGCAACAACTGGAATTGCAGCACTTTTGTTAGACGGGGGTAGAACGGTGCATAGTGGATTTAAGCTGTCAGTTCCCATTTTGGGAATATCAGTGTCAGATATTCGACTGAATTCTTTACAAACAAAAAAATTAAAAAAAAGTCAATTAATTATCATAGACAAGGCAACAATGATGTCATGTCATGCCTTGCAATGTATTGATAGATTCTTAAAATAAGTGATGGATAATAATTTGCCATTTGGTGGAAAGGTGATGCTGTTAGGAGGAGATTTTAGGCAAACATTACCTGTTGTGCGACATGGAAATAGAACTGAGATCATTGAAACATGTATCAAGACAAGTAAACTGTGGAAAATATTTACACATCTCAAATTAGAATTAAATATGAGATCCGAAGGCCAAAATGAATTCAATGATTTGCTCATTCAAATTGGAGAAGGAAAACATCCACAAATACATGATTTACCCAATGATACTATTGAAATTCCATCACAAATGGTTTGCAAGGAATCACTCATATCAGCAATCTTTCTAAACACTCTGAATAATGACAATTACTCAGACATTGCAAACAAAGTTCTGGCTGATGATAAAGACAGTGAATCAAATTTTAGTATTGAATTTATTCATTCTTTAACCCCATCTGGAATGACACGACATGTTTTGCAATTGAAAAAAGGGGCAATTGTCATGTTACTGAGAAATATGAATCCAAAAAAAGGGCTTTGTAATGGGACCAGATTAATTGTGCACAAGTTAAAATATAATTTTTCACATGCATAAATTATGAATGGGACCCATAAAGGTGAACGAGTTTTTAAACCCAGAATTGATTTAGGTCAAAGTGAGAGTGGTTTGCCTTTTGTCCTTCAAAGGAGACAATGTCCAGTTATCATGGCATTTGCCATGGCCATCAATAAATCCCAAGGACAAACTTTTAAGTCTGAGGGTATTTTTTTACAAGAACCTGTTTTTGCACATGGACAACTCTATGTTGCTTTTTCAAGGTGCACAAATCCGAATGCAATTAAAGTTTCAGTTGAAGACAACCCAAATCAGGGTGATCTGCTACACGATGGCCGTATTTTTACAAAAAATATTGTGTACTATGAGGTTTTGTTATCACAGATAATAGTGGTTTCATTTGAAGGAAGAAATTAAAGGTCATTTGCCCTCTTCTTAGTGGAACACTATTTCAGTTACACAAATATGTCAACAATTTCAGAAAATTACAGTAATAACCAACACAAAAGGAAGAAAGGAAAAAAAAAAAAAAACTTACATCACATATACAGAAATAAAAGGCTGCTGTGCTCTTAGTTTACACATGATTGGCTCCACAAAACAATAAGTTAGCATTTTAGAAATTGTTTAAAATTTAATATGTTTCATACAGGTTTGTAAGTTTAAAAATATGTTTGAAAAAGACTGATAGATTGATGCATTCTTTGTAATTAAGGTTTAATGTTAGTAGAAGCATCATCATTTCGTCACAAATTACAATGGTGCATGATATATAGATTATTGATCCAGTTAATGGAGTCAGGAAGGAATTATTTTTGGACAATACTTTCAAAAAATGTATACAGTTAAATTACATTTATTTAAATTTGCCTTCCTCTGGATTCAATATTCAAGCTCAATGTAGTTTAAAATAAATTAAGGTTAAATGTTAGTATATTATGTTAATGTTTGCATTGTTACCATTGTATGTTCAAAAGTTCGCGAAATTCATTTAGTAAAAAAATTGTTAAGAAAGATTTAGGTCATTTGAAGCAGAAACATTTGTTGATAAAATTCAATGTATAATTAAATATAAATTATTCATCCAGGGAGTAATCTGATCGCCATTTAATGGGGTCAGGAAGGAATTCATTTTTTTTCCCTTGTGAGACAATTGGCTAAGTTGCAATGGGGGTTTTTACTGTTTGCCTTCCTCTGAATTCAATACCTATGTGTTTTAACAGGAGTTTAAATTAAAGTTTGTATGTTAAAAAGCATTCTGTCATGATTGAAGAGACTCATTTACAAAATGTTCAACAATTTCATGTTAGTATTGTTAAAAAAAAACTTACACACTGTTTACAATATGACTTGAATATTAGAAAACTTCATGTAATGGTTTAAAATACGTTTTCAGAGAAATTTGATGGGTTGTTATATTATTATTCCATACATGACAATTAAAAAGTTTGACATGGTTTAACAGTACATTATTAAAAAAAATTAAAGAAACATTTTTGTACTTCTTTGTAGACAAGAAAAAGATTTAGAGAGAAGTTAGAGAATCACATTGTGTCACAAACACTAGGGGCCTCATTCTATTATCGGACGTAGGAGATGCGGGGCCGCAAGCTATTTGCCTATTCTATTCCCTTCCGGCCGGGGATTCCGGCAGGCTTGGGGCCGGCGCCTTGCTATCCCTTGCGGCCGCACGCGCCGGAGGAAAGCCTTTGATCTTAAACGGCCGCAAGCGTTTTGGCCGCAAGCAAATCCTGGTTGCTATTCAATTGCTCCGGGAACCCTCTCTGCAAGGCTAAAACCGAGCCGCAGCTTACTTGCAGCAAAAAGGTCCCGCAGGCACACAATTAAGCACATTATAAAGCCATAATAAAGCCATCCTGCACTCTGAGGAGACTATAAAGTTATTGTAGGTGTTAGCATTCATAGCACAACATTCCCCTACACTCAAATCCGTAAATACATTTTTTTTTTGAATTTATGTCACATATCCATGTAAAAAGTCCAGAGTGCTTGGAGCACCTCAGACCCGCCCACGCTGCGGCCGGAAAATAAACAGTTAATGTAATCTCGGATTTGGGCTGATGTGCAAGCTTGAGAGGGGGTTGCTATTAATCCTCATGTCCCCCATTATGATCCCTAGCATTTACAGAGCTTTACAGTGCCGTCTTGAATTTATTTTTGCATTTAAAGATTTCTGAGCTTACTGCCGGTTGCAAGATATACGGCGGGCCGTAAGGGGATAGCCTTGCGGCGCCGTATAATTGAATTGCAAGGTAACGGGACCCCCTGCAAGGAATCGCAGCTTTGCGGCCGATTTACGGACGATAATAGAATGAGGGCCTAGTACTACTATAAAGTAAGAGGAGTCTTCTACACCAGATTTACACAGTGTCTTTTCCTTAAAAAACATATATGTTTTCTTATATTCCAAATATATTTAATTCATATTGCCTAAAAAATGTATTTCTATAAAAAATTGATGCATCTTATATGCCAAGTATAAGGTGTTTTTTTCTTATCCTATATTCCAAAGATACATTTTATATTTTTCCCATAAATCTATGTCCTACGATATGAGCATAGTGGCAAGTTTATGTAGTGCTTTTTCCTTTAGATGTATACTTTATAAATATAATTGTTATTAATAGTTGTTATTTTGTCCTTAAATTTGTATCCTTTAGAATATAAGTTTTTAGAAGCAGGCAACTCTTCTACTTTTGTATAAATATTTCTTATTGTATTGTCACATGCTTCCTGTATATAATGTATTTGCTCATGCTGTGCAAAATGTTGGTGCTTTATAAAAAAAAAAGGATAAAAATAATGTCCTAGGAAAATTAGCTTAAGCAATTAACATGAGCCTGACGGAGCTCAGAGGGGCATTGGCTGATAGATGTGCCTGACGTGCTAAGGTCCAAAGAGTCATGGAGAGTTGGACATGACTCAATGTCTTGTATGCCACATTTTCAAAGTGCTTTTTTTGCATTCAACTTGTATATATATATATATATATATATATATATATATATATATATATATATATATATATATATATATATATTAAGTGTAATAATATATGCTATAGATTGTTATTGAGCTGTCTGCATTAACAGGTTAATCTTTAGTGTTATTGGAAACTGGGATTGTGTGGACAGAGCTGCCAGTTTTTCCACCAGCCTTTCGAGATAGCGTTTGCAGAGTGGAAGCCTAGCAGAAGAAGCCCCTGTAGTCTGACATGCATCAGAGGCACTTTCCTGGGAGCTGCTGTGCTATTCTCGGAGTGTTTCTGTTGTACAGAAAAAAGCGCTGGGCATTATCAGTGGCTCTGGCTCTCTTATCTGAATGGCAGTGACCTGCCAAGCCTGGCTTGTGTATAGAGAGATTGTGCCCTGTATCAATGCCAACTCTCTGTGAGTACACTACCACTGGACCAGGATCTATATATCACGATATTCATTTGCTAATTTCTTTAGTGAGATAAGTAGATGATATCTTCACCATTTTATAAAATGCATACTTTTAAAAAAAATATAATTTACATAAGATTAGCATAAAATAAATTATCTTACATTTTGTCAACATAAATAAATCATACCGCCAACTTAGCAAGTTATTCACAGGTCTTTCATCCAATCAGAAGCTATTAACTGCATCAGCTGTGATTTAGATTTGGAGGTGAAAAAAAATATATGTAAAGGAAACTACTCCAAAAGATGATTTTTTGTTATTTGCCGCTAGCGTGATAATGGTTTCATAAAATAAAAAATGCATTTGCACTTTTTTTCACACTTATGTTTGAATTTATGACCAACACAATAAAAGCGGTGAGAACACTTTGTGGCAGAGACATACATGGAAAGAATTCATTATAAACATATTAAGTTAAATTTAATATTTTGTTTTATTTTATTTTCTTTGTGCAAACTATTCTATTGTATTGCCCAAATCGTAAATTTATACACACTTAAAACCACTCTTAAAATTGCCACATATTCGCAATCCGATTACAAGTTCCCCTCCCACAATCACAACGGCCCAGCCAAAGAGGCATCTTTGGGCTTGAATATTACGAGCTCTAAATAATTAAAGTTACACAAAATTGATATTCTATTAGACCTGTAGCTTTAGCTCACAAATAAAGTCTAACCTGCAACTGAAAAAAAGTATCAAGTTTCTGTCAAAAAATTTACAAGTATTAAATAGGACTCACAAGGGCTTTTTCAAACACTTATTAGAGCTGTAAAAACAATTAAACACACTATACTGTTCTTTAAATTCATGTTAAGGCATAGAAAGAGACATTATAATTAATTGCACAACAGTCTCCAAACCCACAAATAGGCAAATAAAAAATATTAGTTTTATCTGTTATTTATGTGTAATATCGAACCCAGGACTCAAGGGGTTAATAGATATCATGAAACCCAACGAACTAAAACAGATGATCTAATCCATTTTATAGAGTGCTTGATTGCGAGCCCGATCGGCAAATATTTCTTATTGGCTCTCATTAGTTTGTAGCCTCCGATTGCAGGTTACTTCTAACTTCCATGTTTTACTGATGTCATGACGATAGTCTCATTTACTATTGTCTGTGTCAATGAAGTAAATTACGGCCTTGCTTACATATTGTCAGATCATATGATCACGTCTCCTGAAATCCTACTTAAAAAGGCAGGTATTACGTAAGACGTAAATTATGGGCTTGAGTCAATAGAATACATCTAAACATTAAGAAAAGAAAAAAAACACCGGCTGCCAAAATCTGTGTTTTCTCAGCTTGGTACCAATAATATCAATCTATATCTAGAAGGGAGACTAAATTACAGACATAATGTAGTTTTAATCTTAAAAAAATAAACTACAATTGATTTGTATATGCTTTGGAACATACTATAATCTCATTTGGTTATGACTATATAGACGTTTGATATTTGTTTCAATGATTACATTTTTACATTTTAGGAAAGGCTAAATGAGTATTTTTCTTAAGATCAGTAATGCACCAATACACAAATTCTTCAGATTAACTAATTTTTTTTATAACATGGTAATATTTTAGAACTCTCTATTGATTTAAATATGTCTATACAATTAGGAATAACATATAACAATTTCTCCTTATCAAGTCATATTAATATGGAGGACCAGGGCTCCAGCTGCATATTCCTGTGTAAGTGCTGTATTGCAGTGGCACTTGCAGACCCTTTCTTGGGGCAACTTTCTAGTTCAAGCTTGACTTTGGGCCCTATTCTATTGGCCAATTCTATAATTATACACACTTAAAACTGCTCTTAAGATTGTCACAGATTCTATTAGATGAACTAATGCATTTAGCCCAATTAGCAAACATTACTTATTGGCACTAATTCATTCTTAGACTCCGATTGCAGGTTATGTGTAACTTCCATGTTTTACTGACATCATGATGACGGACTCATTTACCATTGGTTGTGTCTAAGAAGTAAGTTAAGGGCTTGCTTTAAGGTCAGATCATATGATCACACCCCCTGAAATCTGACCTATAAAGGCAGGGTTTACGTGTTCAGCCTTGAGGTCAGAATTTGCAAGCTGGTGTCAATAGAATAAATGTAAACATTTATTTAAAAAAAAGACCAGCAGCCAAATTTCTGCATTTTGAGGCATTTGCAAGCTTCTAATAGAACAGGGCCCTTTATCGCATGCACATGTAATATTCACTGTGCTAGTAACAAATATGGCTGTCAAACCCATTCTACATATACTGCCTAAAACAATAAGCCACCGCAACCAGGGTAACCAGAACCCTAAAGCAGGACATGCCTGCTTCATAGAGAGAAATAACAAATCATATGAGACGGTTCAGGTCAAAGATACATGTTTTATTGGAAAAATATGTATTAACATATACAGACAGTCGCAGTGTTACGGATGAGATACGTCCCTGTGAACATCTTTAGGCCAGATTGGTATGTAACTCGGATCCCTGATGAATAATAATAGTAAAAGTAACAATACTATAATTCAATAGGTAATAATAATACCCCTGTTCTGTAATAATAAGTTACAGAAACTATTGTGCTCTTTCTTTTAATTCAAACAGAACATAAAAACAAACTCATACAAAAAGCCTTGGGAGCCATGGATTGTCTGTAAGTTGGGACCTCCTGTATTTTGACGCAAAAACATATAGTTAAAAAAAATTATTAGAAACATGCATGTCCACTTTTAACGTGTTTGCACTTTCTTTCTTATTTTTGGACCGCTTTTTGTTCCATATATGACCTCATCCTGCCTGCACCCCCTGTCTCTGTGCTCTGTTTATTATGCTGACACCAGACAGAGGGTCCCCTCCTAATCTCCTGTGCTCACCTTTTATTACTGATCCGTCTGTACATATTATGTTGATCCACAAATATACACAATTATTTTTGTTTCCAGTGATGTGTATGGCTGTGTAAATTAAGTCTGTTATCTCAGGATATCACAGAGCATCCTATCACACATACATGGAAAATCCACTGGCACAGACCCACCCTGGCACCGCCCGCAACATGGAAAAATAGTGTTTCTGGAGCCAGGCCACAAAAAAGGGGTTAAATGTGTTAATTTGTTATGCTTTCTGATAAATATCTGCATAAATGTTTTTTTTTATTATCCTACTAGGCTATTTTTCTACAGTTCAGACTGGTGACCAACCCAGCATTTATTTGTAGCCCTATTATCAGTGGCGGAGCTAGTGATTGGAACACCCTTGGGGTCAATAAAAAGGCGAAAACATAAGTTGATGGTCAGATCATCCATATGATGATCAGATCACATTTATAGAAAAGTAATTATCTGGCATGGTCACGCCCAAGGATCGACTGAGAGAACTGAGAACTAGGCCTAAATTGGAGCAGGGTCAGCTGGTGCATAGGGGCAAATGTTCAACCGCCCTTTCCAAAATTAATGCACTGACTTAATCCCCCCATCACTAACTTGTTTAATTTAAATAAAAAAATAATTAATTAGGTAATCTTACAAATAAGTCTCCCTGTGTCTTGTTGTTGTTGTTCAGTCCTTCAGTCGTGTCTGACTCTCAGTGAACACATGGATGCAGCACACCAGATACGTCTGTCTTTGTTTCTGGTTGTCATGGCAAAGATACTGAAGTGGGTTGCCAGTTCCTACTCCAGTGGACAGCAATTTGTCTGACCTCTCTGAAATGACCTGCCCATCTTGGGTAACCCTTCATGATATAGCTTACAGCTTCATTAAGGTAAAAAAGCCTACTGCTCAGAATGCCAAAAAATACAGTTATTCAACTGCATTCTGGGAACTTGGGCAGGGACATTCAAATATGTCCACAAAGGCTTTGCTCTTGTAATCCATAATCCATCCATATGCATAATACATCCTGGGCTTTGCTTAAAGCTAAATGCTCTCTCTGTCTTATCTACCTATCTTCCAATCCATCTTTTGCTTTTCTCCATTCTACCCCCCCCCCCCCCCTTAATATAACATCTCAGTGAATGGATCTTTTTTTTAAATATCACTGGAGCTTCCTCAGTAATACTAGACCATTGTCTTGTACTCCCCCCTCTCCCTCCCCTGTGTCTCCTTCCTCCCATCTCCGTCCACTGTGTCTCCTTCCCCCCTCCCCTATGTCTCCTTCCCCCCTCTCCCTCCCCTGTGTCTCCTTCCCCCCTCTCCCTCCCCTGTGTCTCCTTCCCCCATCGCCCTCCCCTGTGTCTCCTTCCCTGTCTCTCTCTCCTGTGTCTCCTTCCCCCCATCTCCCTCCCCTGTGTCTCCGTCCCTCTCCCCTGTGTCTCCGTCCCCCATCTCCCTCCCCTGTGCCTCCTTCCCCCCATTTCCCTCCCATTTGTCTCCCCTCCCCCTCCCCTATGTCTCTTTCCTCCCATCCCTCCCCTGTGTTTCTTTCCCCCCTCTCCCTCCCCTGTGTCTCTTCCCCCTTTCCCTCCCCTGTGTCTCTTCTCCCCTGTGTTCCATCCCCCTCTCCTTCTCCTGTGTCCCCTTTCTCTTCCCCTCTCCCTCCCCTGTGTCTCCTTTCTCCCTCCCTCTCCATTCCCTGTGTCTCCTTTCTCCCTCCCTCCCACTCCCGCTCCCTGCGCGCATGATCCAGGCGCAGCATGTATGCGGCACAATGCACATGCGCTCCACCCGAGATATATAGCTGTAGTAATTGCAAGTTTGTTGTAACTTTTAACATAGCGTTACCAACAAACTTGCAATTACCACAACAATTATATGTGATGTACAGTCAGCATATAAACTCTCCTCTATTTCTCTATCCCTTCCTTTCTCTCTCTGTCCCTCTCTTTCTCTCTCTATCCACCTCTCTCTATCCCCCTCCCTCTATTCCTCTCTCTCGATGGGGTCACTTGTGTCTATTTCTACGAGCTGCAGCAGCAACACATCCTACTCTAACATGTATTTTATGCGTTTTATTTAATTATTTCATCAAGAAAATGGAGGAACTTCCCAGCATAAGAAAAGTAAGCAGAAGCAGTGCCATCTCTCCTTCATCAAGATAATAAGTAAGTAAAATGACAGGGGGAAAAATTAAGTAAGTGGGTGGAGTCTGTGTCACTGGGCAGGGCCTATACAGGTAACATGTTGTGAAGGGGGGGGGGTGTTTATACTGTTGGGGAGAGGCAATGTAAGGGTAGGGGTCAGGTCTCTGTCTTCCGCTCCACCAACTTGGAAAATCATACGTTTAAAGCATTTTAGGATATAATAAAACTGGACGCTAACTTAACAGGTGGATAGTTGGAATATAAATCACTTTGAGATACATTTTAAATTTTTTTATTTCCTTTGACAGAAGTAAAAAATGTAACACCTTGTGAATAATTAATTTTAAATCAAAATAAAAGACATTTGATTTTAAAATCATATAACTTGATCAGGAATAGAGAATAGGAAAATGATTTAACTGAAATACCATTAGTCACCTGGTATAAATCTTTCTCAATTACAGAAAGATGTATAAAATATGTAAATTATAGAGCACTATATTACAAGATATACAGTAGATGGTATCTGGTTGTACTGAGAATGTTGTATATAACGAAAAATTAAAATGATAAAATTTGTTGTAGAGAGTTCAGAGAAGTAGGTTCATATAAGTATTTGTGGTGGGAATGCCTACTTCTTCAATTTTTTGGGCAAGATTTTAACAAACATATCACAGAATTAATTACAGAAGAAATAAATAGCTCTCCTACACATTTTCCCCTCAAATTTATCACTGGACGTAAAAGCAATATTACGTGAAAGTTTTATGGCAGCAAAATCCCTTATAGCATTGAAGTGGAAAAAAAAGATAATTCCAACATGGGAAGAAGTTCTTAATAGGATAGATAAAAATTGGGAACTAGAAAAAGACTACCTTGAAATGGGTCTCACTAAGAGATCCATATATAAATGGAAGATCTGGAAAACAACAAAATAAGTAGAAAGGAATAAGGATTTATGCTCTTGAACCACTGGACATAATTTAATCAGAAAGTAGTAACTAAATGGGAAAAGAACCCCCTGACTCCTCCCTGGGGCCACTCTTTCCCAGTCTGGGCGATGTCCCGCTACATTCCAAGTCTTATTGTGGTTAGGTAAATGTGTTTGAATGGTAACCCAAGGTAGGAACATAAGTCATTGAAGAGTTGTACCATAGGGTGTGGGGTTACATTGTTTACCCAATTATTTGTATTGTATTATGTATTTTTGTACAGAAACCCCCCCAAAAAAACTAATAAACTATTATATTACGCACAAAAAAAACAAAAAAAAAACAATAAAATTAACATTTAAAGGCAAATAATAACATTCATATTTTCGACACTGGATTTGAGGCTCAAAGACAGGGCCCTCCTTGCTTTGCTATGTTTCATTTGTTTTTTCTTTGTCTTGAACTTATCTTAAGTACAGCGTTACGGAATATGTTGGTGCATTATAAATAGGGAGTAGGAGATGGCCTCCTCAGCAAATGTAAGCAACAACATACGGTAAGTATTTGGGAAAGAAAAAAAAATCTGTATGTTTATTAAAATTTATGCTTGAAATGTAAATGTAATTTAAATGTAAGTCTGTTTTTACTTCACCAAATACTAATTTCATTGCTAATCACTTAGGGCCTCATTCTATTATCGGCCGCAGCCGTTGCGGGGCCGCAAGGACCGGCCGCAAGCTATTCGGCTATTCTATTCCCTTACGGCCGGGGACTCCGGCAGGCTTGCGGCCGGTGCCTTGCTATCTCTTGCGGCCGCTCGCGCCAGAGGAAAGCCTTTGATCTTAAACGGCCGCAAGAGATTTGCAATTCAATTGCTCCGGGAAACCTCTCTGCAAGGCTAAAAACGAGCCGCAGTTACTTGCAGGAAAAAGGTCTCGCTAGCACCAATTAAGCACATAAAATAGCTCAAATAAAGCCATCCTGCACTTTGAGAAGACTATAAAGGGATTTTAGGTGTTAGAAAAAATAGCACATAATTATCCTGTACTCAAATCCGTAAAATATTTAATTTTTAATATCCGT
Organism: Discoglossus pictus; assembly: GCA_027410445.1. Classification (NCBI taxonomy): domain Eukaryota; kingdom Metazoa; phylum Chordata; class Amphibia; order Anura; family Alytidae; genus Discoglossus; species Discoglossus pictus. Next base: position 37,603,174 of record CM050174.1, read on the forward strand.
AAAATATCCATGTAAAAAGTCCAGAGTGCTTGGAGCACCTCAGACACACCCACGCCGCAGCCGGAAAATAAACAGTTAATTTGAACTCGGGTTTGGGCAGATGTGCAAGCTTGAGAGTGGGTTCCTTTTAATCCTCATGTCCCCCAATATGATCCCTAGCATTTACAGAGCTGTACAGTGCAGGCTTGAATTTATTTTTCAGTTTTTATATTTCACAGATTACGGCCGGTTCCAAGATATGAGGCCGGCCGTAAGATGAGATCCTTGCGGGGCCGTATAATAGAATCGCGAGTTAACTGAACCCTCGCAAGGAATCGCAGCCTTACGGCCGATTTACAGCCCATAATAGAATGAGGCCCTAATTAAATAAACCAACAAGACCAATATTGTATGACCACTGCAGTGGTTTTTAATGAGAGCTACCTCTGTTTAATGAGAAACATTGAGAGATATTGTGTATGTGTCAAAATATGTAATTTTGTATAATAGAATATTTATTTGTTTTGTATCATACACACTTGTAAACTCATTTATTCCGCATTTTAAAATAAGCTTATTCCTTGTGCAATAACAATTTACCACTACCATGTTTTCTGGTTTTGGTTTCTGTTATAGTTTGCCAGCAGACAAAGGGGAATCCCAACCAATAGAAATAAAAACCGAGTCATGCCCACAAACATGATTATAAAACCATTAATTCAAGGGTGTTATAAAGAAATGTGTTTTACAAGAAGTTACAGAATATGTATTACTCCACTTTTAAATGTTCTTTAATATTAATCTACAATGAAACACATACAGAAACACTCATTTATTAATACCAGGTAAAGGCCAAGGGAGGAACAGTTGGGCAACTGCAATCAGTTAGCTGGGACTGGGCTTTTTCATTACGAAAATATGAAAAGAGAAACGGTTGACGTCTAAGAGAAGAGAAAAAAAAGATTAAAGAAAGAGGGGAATAGATCGATAAGGAACAGAAGAAGTAACCAGAATCGTTACAGAGGAGGACGGACATTTAATTGGGGGATAATTCAACTTTACTCCCATAACAGGAAGTAGAGGCGGATCTTTTATTTTTATTTTCTTTGTTTAAATGCTCAATGCCCTGCCCCCCAATATAAATAACAATTATATATATATATATATATATATATATATATATATATATATAAATATATATAAATATATATATATTGTATATATTATTATCATATATATGATAAATTATGGATCATAGCTTTCATGGGAAAGACTTACTGCTCCATAGCCCTGGCGCCTTCTAGGGCCAAATCTGGTAATGCATGATTACATTTATTTTTGCTATTCTTTGTGTCCCCTATTCATTTAAACTGGGGGCGATTTGTCACCCCCACCCCCCACCCCCTAGATAATAGAGAATATGAAAAGATACAATCAGAGGGGGATAGATAATTATATAAAACTTAACTGGAGCCAACAAAGCAGGTTATCAGATATGCCAAGGCCCAAGTAGAAGAGAACATTGCACAATTAGTAAAAAGGGTGGCATAATTTTCTTTTGGTATATTAGTGAAAAGAGAAAAGTTAAGATATTAGCCTAAATTACTACATCTGCTGTTTTTATTTTTCTTACAACTTATATGGTTGCAGGGTTGACCCTTATTGGTGGAATCATAATGTAATTATTACAGGTTCTATTATCATGATTTACCAGCAGTATCATTGTTAAAAATAATCACGCCAGTGGGTTCAGGCAATGTACATCCAATGGTACTGAATAACACCAAAATTAGTGAAGGTTTAAAAAGCTAAAGCTGCAACATTTAAACTTTTTAAAATAGTTTACAGCTTCTTCTCTTGACTCTTAAGCTACATGATGATGCAAAACAGTATCCATCAGTTCAGAGTGCTTGTAATAATGTGAGACATTAGTTTCTAAGACTGTCCCCACCGCCCTGCCTCTTCTGTATCACTGTCCCTTAGACTCTGACCTTTTGTTTTTCAAATCCTTTCCTGCTAACCGTGATTTTGTCACCCTTGCGTCTCTCGCTGGGTGCTCATAACCTCTTAGTCACGTCCCTGCTACGTGCAGCAGATAACACAATAATACAGGAAATTGCATAAAGCAGAGCATCCCCTGGGAATGCTGGTCCAGAGGCACGTGCACCCAAAAATATGTGATTTTAAACAGTTTGAAAGTAGAAAAAAATATTGTTTCCAGTATAATCTTCAGTTAGTAACTCAGTTTTGCTTAATCTAACATAATACATTGATAAACACATGACCTGTGAAAGGCCCAGTGGGTATGTCCGTATAACCCTTTGGGCATAACTTACTCCCTGAATAATTTGTTAGGCACAAACACTTTCTAAGCCCTCTAATAAATAATTAGACACAACCACTTAATGGGGGAATACTGGCCACAGCGTTTATTGGTAAACCCAAATTCACATAATAATAACAATACCATTTATCTAAATATACATAAAGAGAGGGGAGGAGCCTGATGACCGAGACAGTACACTCTGCGCCCTGACCCTCGTCCAGGGCCTACCGTGATGGAGCATCCGTACCCCCGTAGGGTAGGATCACCTCCACTTTACCACTGTCCCGGCGACTCCCCTCACCACCGCCACGGAGAAGGCCGCAGACTACCTTTGCGGAATACGACTCCCCCCGCAAAACGCCTAGGCCAGCCTCCTATCTCCCCAGCCCCTAGCCTTAAAACTCCACCTAATCCTGACTACTACCGGCTAAATCCTGAATAATTAAACCGGAAAACCTTTAGCTTATCCTTATTACAGCAAACTACTTCTAGGCTTGCCTATTAACTTCCGTACGGGTCTTCCTCGGCCATTTGCCCACCGACCCTCTAAGCTAGACCATTTGGTAGCTGTTACCAAGCTTGCTCCTTTCCTACCCTTGATAAGACCTGCGGTTGTCCGGGTGTATTACTAGGGATTATAACATCACATGGAGCACTTCCCGGGTAGGCGGCACTAGAGCCACTCTCCACCTGTTCATCCCACTGATGAAATTACCATCCTTATAACCAATTAATCATATTTCCATTTGCCCTGGGCCACGCGTCCTAGCTGGGGCCCTAGATCGGCACCTGAGGCAAAGCGCCTGTTTGGTCCGATGTTCGAATGCCCATCCATTACTTTGACTTTCCCTTCTCCAAGCCCCAGGGCACACCGGCCCGTCGGCTGTTACAGTTTCTACTCATACAAAAAGCCTGTGGGTAACCTGTTCCCCCACAAGATGTACCCAGCTCTGAATCACGTGTCGCTCAGTTGCAGAAAACTCTTCATAGGAACCACCTTTTTCCCGTGAGGGGCAACACCAACCAACTCACACACGAGGTCCAAGAACTGTATTGCCACAAAAAAGGAGAGCTGTCAGTGCACCTCGGACATTGTAGCTACCTCCATTTTTTTTACCTGGTTACCCTCGGACCAATGTGGGCACCTAGTCACCTGATCATCTTAGGATCCCACGACCAAAAAACCTGAGGTCACCAGCGCCTTGTCTGTTTAGGCCAACCTCTCACCGCCAGCTTACCTGCCGAAAGGAGAGATACCTGTACAGAACCACTAAGCCTCGTGCTTTCCACAGACCTCTTTTTCCACAGTGGTATCTCTGGCCCTTGGGAAAGGCTACCACTTGCCTTCCATCCCTTTGCCATACCTCCTGTGACACCTTCCTCCACTTGTACTACCGGTACCTCTGACGTCAGGCCCTTTTGCCCGGCCCGTTTTGAAAGGCTCCGGGTCCCACCCGACGTCCCACCTTCTGGGAGGTCTCCTCCCAGCCTTAACCGAGAAACCTCGATCTTGCCCGGTCTACTTGCAGGCCCCTGTGCCATCATTTTTACTTGTGCAACTTGGCACCCTGGGCAGGCCTTCGAGCCTCCATTACATGAGACGCCAACACGTGGAGGGAAATGGACTTCCCCTTTCCTGCCACGCTTTATGTGATACCCACCCGAAAACCGGTAAAACACATGCAGATGGGATACCCTCTGCCTCTCCCTCACCGGCTGGGTCCGAGTCGAGACTTTACCAGGTGAATACCACCACCCTGAAACGAAAAAAACCCTACCCTGCCAGGCGTACTATACCTTACTGGCACCAGAAATTAGGATGTGGAGAAAAGTCTACCCCCCCGAAAGGGCAACCGCATACCTCCACTGACTCCGCCTATACTTGATTGACCCTCCCAGAACATGACGGAGACCAAAAAAAAAACCTGACGCCATCGGACCAGTCAACGATCCCGCCATTGGATATGTAAGGGCATTGGCCCCCCAAACCCGACGCAGGCCGCTAACAGCCCAACTAACTCTAACCAGGTCGCACCCTGTACTTACGTGCATGGACTTGGAATACTAAGCCGCCCCACTTGAGCTACTGGCTTTCTATTCACTTGTAACTGGCGGCTGCCCCGCTCGTAATGTTTTTTTTAAAAACACCATAGCTCAATCTTGCTTCAAAGCCTGAAGCCATTGCCTACTGACTTCCAGTGCCTAACTATCTATGTGACGGATGCGCAGTTCATGAAAGGGACATGTGCCCACCAATGACCCGCTTCTAACCTTAGCCCCAATTTGGCTTGTTGGTACTACCTTCAGTTAAATACGACTCTCTGTGACTCCATGGATCCCGTATGCCGAGCACAACTGTCTTTGACCCTATCCCTGCCTACACCTATGGTCTGCATGGCAAAGCTCCTGGAGTGGCTCCGGCTCACTCAATGAGAGAACAGAGATTTGTCTGTCCTCTCTACTATGACCTGTCCTTCTTTGGCGACCTTTAAATGGTATATGTTACAGCTATCAAGGTGCTTAAAAACCCCTTCTATGCAAAGTAGCGATCCAGAGGGGAAATTACACGTGCAAAATGCTAATAACGTATCAACGAACAGTAAATTTACATGGCAATTGTTGCTAATTAAGCCACCGCAGGCTCAACTAATGTAATATTGTTGTAGGAATCTGGGGGTGTCCAGAGCCCCCAGAATAATTACACCTAGGGAGTAGAAAATCGTTTTATGCACTTGACAATACAGCCATCGCCTGACCGAAATTAAACCTGATTGCTTATGTCTGCTGCGTTGCACAGCTTACGGCAAACCAAATTGAATGGTGGGGAACCTATCCCCATTCGGCTGCTTAAAGCTTACTGGCTAATGGCGCGACTCAAGCATAAATTCGGGCTGACCCAACCCGCGGCATAAATTAAACTAGCTCTACCAGGCCAAATTTGGGGCATGCCGTCGACCCAGGTCATACAGATCTGCTAATGCTTAATTTAATAAGGTTTATAATTTAACCTAGGGTTCGATAATTAATCACAATACACCACAATGGCAAATTGGAAGCCCACCGTTGTGGCAGGGCACCATGTGGAACCGGCTACCCATATGTGACTAAGGGAAGAAATCTACGGCATGGGATATGGGCTCTGCCTCTGTGATTACGCTAAGTGCACCACAAATGGTACCTGCACTGTAAGCCTCCTCAGGCAACGGGATACCGGGACCACCTGACACTGCCGAAACATAGGGTTAGTATCACTTGTTACATTGAAAGGCAGATTTCCAGACAGGGTTGAAAAGGACATCTATATCCCTGCCCAGATCTCCTAACCGGACCACCGCTCAAACTCTACAGGACATGTGGACCTGCTACCCCGGGAATACACGGGAGATGAACTATGGGAAGGGCTACCACCCAAGGACTGACCACTAATGATAGACTAATACACTAAACTGCTAGGATATACCTAACCTATATATGTATATATGATATAAACAAAACAAATATATACCGGCATATAGCCCTGTAGCCACATACATATGAAACGGATTGAAAACCCCAACTACAGATCCGGGATAAGATCCGGTACTGTTGCTATAACGAGTGATATAACAGTCTATGTAGCGTGACAAGAAAATAACTTAACATGGCTTCCTTTAAGCTTATGCCTGCTGTATTACGCAGCTTTAATGCAAAGCCAAGGTTGGGTTTACCCAAGTCGAGAATCCTATCCATGTACGCTGTTTCAGGCATACTGGCTATCCTCAGCATGGAGCGGGATCTCCCCTGATACCCTAGCAGGGCCTATCTAATAATACATAAGCTGAATGGGTTCATGATAAACTTGTGAGCCAGAGTAATAGGGGGAGGGGGCCAGATCCACTTGCCCTAAGCTTAGCGGCTCACCCCCAACTTCACCCCTTAATGACCTGGGGAAGGTGAGATAATAAACCCCCCCACTGGCTAACCAAGGCTCCAGAAACATTCCCCTTGAACTGTCTAACCAGCAGGGGATAATAAAGGCAGGTGCAGCGTTTCAACCCATGGCACTGAGCACTAGATTCCAGTGCATTCAGTGCATCAGGGCTCTGGCAACTCTATTATGATCTTTAGTTATTGTTATTCTGCTACTGGGTACATGCCTATGACAACCGCCAACTGTCCGCCACTACTAATGGAGACATGGACCGTGCTGCGAGGAGGATGCCTCCCGCACCGGCAAAGCCCACCCCCATAGGTACCTACCCTGCCGCCGATTCACGCGGGCCCCGTCCACCGGGACCGCCAGCGCTGACGGCGCACACCTCCAGCAAGCCCTCAGCCCGGTCCTCCAAGGCAGTCCCGAGACTGCACCGCACAGGAGGGAGCGGAGGGACAGACATGCCATCACCCGCAGAAACCGCCACGACTCCGCTCTCCCCGTGGGAGAGCAAGGGCAGCACATCTAATTTCTTGGCTAGCCACTCCCTCTCTTCCATCCTCTCGGGCCTGCAAAGTTCACGTGGCCCTTTGACCGACCCCAGGGGCCTGGGTAGGTCTCCAGCCCATTCAGGAGAAAAGGAAATGGATTTTGGATCAGATGGTTTAAAAGTAGGCAAATAACGCAAAAAACAAAACTGCAGGAAAAGTCAGTAGGATCTTGGATTGTATTTGTAGAGGAAAAGGCAGTAGATAAAGGTCAGTACTAATGTCACTCTATAGCCCCCGAGTCAGAAATAGACAGGTACTAATGTCGCTCTATAGACCCCAATCAGTAATAGAGAGGTACTAATGTCACTCTATAGATCCCCAGTCAGGAATAGAGAGGTACTAATGTCACTCTATAGACCCCCAGTCAGTAATAGAGAGGTACTAATGTCACTCCATAGACCCCAGTCAGAAATAGAGAGGTACTAATGTCACTCTATAGACCCCCAGTCAGTAATAGAGAGGTACTAATGTCACTCCATAGACCCCAGTCAGAAATAGAGAGGTACTAATGTCACTCTATAGACCCCAGTCAGAAATAGAGAGGTACTAATGTCACTCTATAGACCCCCAGTCACAAATAGAGAGGTACTAATGTCACTCTATAGACCCCAGTCAGAAATAGAGAGGTACTAATGTCACTATATAGACCCCAGTCAGGATTAGGGAGGAACTAATGTCACTCTATAGACCACCAGTCAAGAATAGAGAGGAACTAATGTCACTCTATAGACTACCAGTCAGAAATAGAGAGGTACTAATGTCACTCTATAGACCCCAGTCAGGAAAAGAGAGGTACTTATGTCACTCTATAGACCCCTGGTCAGAAATAGAGAGGCACTAATGACACTCTATAGACCACCAGTCAGAAATAGAGAGGTACTAATGTCACTATATAGACCCCAGTCAGGATTAGGGAGGAACTAATGTCACTCTATAGACCACCAGTCAGGAATAGAGAGGAACTAATGTCACTCTAAAGACCATCAGTCAGAAATAGAGAGGTACTAATGTCACTCTATAGACCCCAGTCAGAATTAGAGAGGTACTAATGTCACTCTATAGACTCCAGTCAGGAATAGAGAGGTACTAATGTCACTCTATAGACCCCTAGTCAGAAATAGAGAGGTACTAATGTCACTCTATAGACTCCAGTCAGGAATAGAGAGGTACTAATGTCACTCTATAGACGTCCAGTCAGAAATAGAGAGGTACTAATGTCACTATATAAACCTCCAGACAGGAATAGAGAGGTACTTATGTCACTCTATAGATACCCAGTCAGAAATACAGAGGAACTAATGTCACTCTATAGACCCCTAGTCAGAAATAGAGAGGTACTAATGGCACTCTATAGACCCCCAGCCAGGAATAGGGAGGTACGAATGTCACTCTATAGACCCCCAGCCAGGAATAGAGAGGTACTAATGTCACTCTATAGCCCCCTAGTCAGGAATAGAGAGGTACTTATGTCACTCTATAGATACCCAGTCAGAAATAGAGAGGAACTATTGTCACTCCATAGACCCCAGTCAGAAATAGAGAGGTACTAATGTAACTATATAGACCCCAGTCAGGATTAGGGAGGTACTAATGTCACTCTATAGACCACCAGTCAGGAATAGAGAGGAACTAATGTCACTCTATAGACTACCAGTCAGAAATAGAGAGGTACTAATGTCACTCTATAGACCCCAGTCAGGAAAAGAGAGGAACTAATGTCACTCTATAGACCCCAGTCAGAAATAGAGAGGTACTAATGTCTCTCTATAGACCCCAGTCAGGATTAGAGAGGTACTAATGGCACCATATAGACCCCTAGTCAGAAATAGAGAGGTACTAATATCACTCTATAAATCCCTAGTCAGAAATAAAGAGGTACTAATGTCACTCTATAGACCCCCAGTCAGAAATAGAGAGGTACTAATGTCACTCTATAGATCCCTAGTCAGAAATTGAGAGGTACTAATGTCACTCTATAGACCTCCAGTCAGAAATGGAGAAGTACTAATGGCACTCTATAGATCCCCAGTCAGAAATAGAGAGGTACTAATGTCACTCTATAGACCACCAGTCAGGAAGAGAGAGGAACTAATGTCATTCTATAGACCACCAGTCAGATATAGAGGGGTACTAATATCACTCTATAAATCCGTAGTCAGAAACAGAGAGGTACTAATGTCACTCTATAGACCCCCAGTCAGAAATAGAGAGGTACTAATGTCACTCTATAGATCCCCAGTCAGGAATAGAGAGGTACTAATGTCACTCTATAGACCCCCAGTCAGAAATAGAGAGGTACTAATGTCACTCTATAGCCCCCTAGTCAGGAATAGAGAGGTACTAATGTCACTCTATAGACCTCCAGTCAGAAATGGAGAGGTACTAATGTCACTCTATAGACCTCCAGTCAGAAATGGAGAGGTACTAATGGCACTCTATAGATCCCCAGTCAGAAATAGAGAGGTACTAATGTCATTCTATAGACCCCAGTCAGGAAAAGAGAGGAACTAATGTCACTCTATAGACCATCACTCAGAAATAGAGAGGTACTAATGTCACTCTATAAACCCCAGCCATAAATAGAGAGGTACTAATGTCACTCTATAGCCCCCTAGTCAGGAATAGAGAGGTACTAATGTCACTCTGTAGACCACCAGTCAAAAATAGGGAGGTACTAATGTCACTCTATAGTACCCCAGTCAGGATTAGAGAGGTACTAATGTCACTCTATAGACCCCCAGTCAGGAATAGAAAGGTACAAATGTCACTCTATAGACCCCAGTCAGGAATAGAGAGGAACTAATGTCACTCTATAGACCCCCAGTCAGAAATACAGAGGAACTAATGTCACTCTATAGACCCCAGTCAGGATTAGAGAGGTAGTAATGTCACTCTATAGACCATCAGTCAGGAATCGAGAGGTACTAATGTCACTCTAAAGACCCCAGTCAGGATTAGAGAGGTACTAATGTCACTCTATAGACCATCAGTCAGGAATATAGAGGTATTAATGTCAATTTATAGACCCCAGTCAGGAATAGAGAGGTACTAATGTCACTCTATAGACCCCAGTCATGATTAGAGAGGTACTAATGTCACTCTATAGACCCCAGTCAGGATTAGAGAGTTACTAATGTCACTCTATAGACCCCAGTCAGAAATAGAGAGGTACTAATGTCACTCTATAGGCCATCAGTCAGGAATCGAGAGGTACTAATGTCACTCTATAGACTCCAGTCAGAAATAGAGAGGTACTAATGTTACTCTATAGAACCCCAGTCACAAATAGAGAGGAACTAATGTCACTCTATAGACCCCTATTGAGGAATAGAGAGGTACTAATGTCACTCTATAGACCCCCAGTAAGAAATAGAGAGGTACTAATGTCACTATATAGACCCCAGTCAGGATTAGGGAGGTACTAATGTCACTCTATAGACCACCAGTCAGGAATAGAGAGGAACTAATGTCACTCTATAGACCCCCAGTCAGGAATAGAGAGGTAATAATGTCACTCTATAGACCCCAGTCAGGAAAAGAGAGGAACTAATGTCACTCTATAGACCCCAGTCAGAAATAGAGAGGTACTAATGTCTCTCTATAGACCCCAGTCAGGATTAGAGAGGTACTAATGGCACCATATAGACCCCTAGTCAAAAATAGAGAGGTACTAATATCACTCTATAAATCCCTAGTCAGAAATAAAGAGGTACTAATGTCACTCTATAGACCCCCAGTCAGAAATAGAGAGGTACTAATGTAACTCTATAGATCCCTAGTCAGAAATTGAGAGGTACTGATGTCACTCTATAGACCTCCAGTCAGAAATGGAGAAGTACTAATGGCACTCTATAGATCCCCAGTCAGAAATAGAGAGGTACTAATGTCACTCTATAGACTACCAGTCAGAAATAGAGAGGTACTAATGTCACTCTATAGACCCCAGTCAGGAAAAGAGAGGAACTAATGTCACTCTATAGACCCCAGTCAGAAATAGAGAGGTACTAATGTCTCTCTATAGACCCCAGTCAGGATTAGAGAGGTACTAATGGCACCATATAGACCCCTAGTCAGAAATAGAGAGGTACTAATATCACTCTATAAATCCCTAGTCAGAAATAAAGAGGTACTAATGTCACTCTATAGACCCCCAGTCAGAAATAGAGAGGTACTAATGTCACTCTATAGATCCCTAGTCAGAAATTGAGAGGTACTAATGTCACTCTATAGACCTCCAGTCAGAAATGGAGAAGTACTAATGGCACTCTATAGATCCCCAGTCAGAAATAGAGAGGTACTAATGTCACTCTATAGACCACCAGTCAGGAAGAGAGAGGAACTAATGTCATTCTATAGACCACCAGTCAGATATAGAGGGGTACTAATATCACTCTATAAATCCGTAGTCAGAAATAGAGAGGTACTAATGTCACTCTATAGACCCCCAGTCAGAAATAGAGAGGTACTAATGTCACTCTATAGATCCCCAGTCAGGAATAGAGAGGTACTAATGTCACTCTATAGACCCCCAGTCAGAAATAGAGAGGTACTAATGTCACTCTATAGCCCCCTAGTCAGGAATAGAGAGGTACTAATGTCACTCTATAGACCTCCAGTCAGAAATGGAGAGGTACTAATGTCACTCTATAGACCTCCAGTCAGAAATGGAGAGGTACTAATGGCACTCTATAGATCCCCAGTCAGAAATAGAGAGGTACTAATGTCATTCTATAGACCCCAGTCAGGAAAAGAGAGGAACTAATGTCACTCTATAGACCATCACTCAGAAATAGAGAGGTACTAATGTCACTCTATAAACCCCAGCCATAAATAGAGAGGTACTAATGTCACTCTATAGCCCCCTAGTCAGGAATAGAGAGGTACTAATGTCACTCTGTAGACCACCAGTCAGAAATAGGGAGGTACTAATGTCACTCTATAGTACCCCAGTCAGGATTAGAGAGGTACTAATGTCACTCTATAGACCCCCAGTCAGGAATAGAAAGGTACAAATGTCACTCTATAGACCCCAGTCAGGAATAGAGAGGAACTAATGTCACTCTATAGACCCCCAGTCAGAAATACAGAGGAACTAATGTCACTCTATAGACCCCAGTCAGGATTAGAGAGGTAGTAATGTCACTCTATAGACCATCAGTCAGGAATCGAGAGGTACTAATGTCACTCTAAAGTCCCCAGTCAGGATTAGAGAGGTACTAATGTCACTCTATAGACCATCAGTCAGGAATATAGAGGTATTAATGTCAATTTATAGACCCCAGTCAGGAATAGAGAGGTACTAATGTCACTCTATAGACCCCAGTCATGATTAGAGAGGTACTAATGTCACTCTATAGACCCCAGTCAGGATTAGAGAGTTACTAATGTCACTCTATAGACCCCAGTCAGAAATAGAGAGGTACTAATGTCACTCTATAGGCCATCAGTCAGGAATCGAGAGGTACTAATGTCACTCTATAGACTCCAGTCAGAAATAGAGAGGTACTAATGTTACTCTATAGAACCCCAGTCACAAATAGAGAGGAACTAATGTCACTCTATAGACCCCTATTGAGGAATAGAGAGGTACTAATGTCACTCTATAGACCCCCAGTAAGAAATAGAGAGGTACTAATGTCACTATATAGACCCCAGTCAGGATTAGGGAGGTACTAATGTCACTCTATAGACCACCAGTCAGGAATAGAGAGGAACTAATGTCACTCTATAGACTACCAGTCAGAAATAGAGAGGTACTAATGTCACTCTATAGACCCCAGTCAGGAAAAGAGAGGAACTAATGTCACTCTATAGACCCCAGTCAGAAATAGAGAGGTACTAATGTCTCTCTATAGACCCCAGTCAGGATTAGAGAGGTACTAATGGCACCATATAGACCCCTAGTCAGAAATAGAGAGGTACTAATATCACTCTATAAATCCCTAGTCAGAAATAAAGAGGTACTAATGTCACTCTATAGACCCCCAGTCAGAAATAGAGAGGTACTAATGTAACTCTATAGATCCCTAGTCAGAAATTGAGAGGTACTGATGTCACTCTATAGACCTCCAGTCAGAAATGGAGAAGTACTAATGGCACTCTATAGATCCCCAGTCAGAAATAGAGAGGTACTAATGTCACTCTATAGACCACCAGTCAGGAAGAGAGAGGAACTAATGTCACTCTATAGACCACCAGTCAGAAATAGAGAGGTACTAATATCACTCTATAAATCCGTAGTCAGAAATAGAGAGGTACTAATGTCACTCTATAGACCCCCAGTCAGAAATAGAGAGGTACTAATGTCACTCTATAGACCCCCAGTCAGAAATAGAGAGGTACTAATGTCACTCTAAAGATCCATAGTCAGAAATTGAGAGGTACTAATGTCACTCTATAGACCTCCAGTCAGAAATGGAGAGGTACTAATGGCACTCTATAGATCCCCAGTCAGAAATAGAGAGGTACTAATGTCACTCTATAGACCCCAGTCAGGAAAAGAGAGGTACTAATGTCACTCTATAGGCCATCAGTCAGGAATCGAGAGGTACTAATGTCACTCTATAGACTCCAGTCAGAAATAAAGAGGTACTAATGTTACTCTATAGAACCCCAGTCACAAATAGAGAGGAACTAATGTCACTCTATAGACCCCTATTGAGGAATAGAGAGGTACTAATGTCACTCTATAGACCCCTGGTCAGAAATAGAGAGGCACTAATGTCACTCTATAGACCCCCAGTCAGAAATAGAGAGGTACTAATGTCACTCTATAGACCCCAGTCAGGAAGAGAGAGGAACTAATGTCACTCTATAGACCCCAGTCAGAAATAGAGAGGTACTAATGTCACTCTATAGACCCCCAGTCAGAAATAGAGAGGTACTAATGTCACTCTATGGACCACAGTCAGGATTAGAGAGGTACTAATGGCACCATATAGACCCCTAGTCAGAAATAGAGAGGTACTAATATCACTCTATAAATCCCTAGTCAGAAATAAAGAGGTACTAATGTCACTCTATAGACCCCCAGTCAGAAATAGAGAGGTACTAATGTCACTCTAAAGATCCATAGTCAGAAATTGAGAGGTACTAATGTCACTCTATAGACCTCCAGTCAGAAATGGAGAGGTACTAATGGCACTCTATAGATCCCCAGTCAGAAATAGAGAGGTACTAATGTCACTCTATAGACCCCAGTCAGGAAAAGAGAGGAACTAATGTCACTCTATAGACCATCACTCAGAAATAGAGAGGTACTAATGTCTCTCTATAGACCCCAGTCAGGATTAGAGAGGTACTAATGTCACTCTATAGACCCCAGTCAGAAATAGAGAGGTACTAATGTCTCTCTATAGACCCCAGTCAGGATTAGAGAGGTACTAATGTCACTCTATAGACCCCAGTCAGAAATAGAGAGGTACTAATGTCACTCTATAGACCCCTAGTCAGAAATAGAGAGGTACTAATGTCACTCTATAGACCCCAGTCAGAAATAGAGAGGTACTAATGTCACTCTATAGACCTCCAGTCAGAAATAGAGAGGTACTAATGTCACTCTATAGACCCCAGTCAGATATAGAGAGGTACTAATGTCACTCTATAGACCACCAGTCAGGAATAGATAGGTACTAATGTCATTCTATAGACCTCCAGTCAGATATAGAGAGGTACTAATGTCACTCTATAGACCCCCAGTCAGGAATAGAGAGGAACTAATGTCACTCTATAGACCCCCAGTCAGGAATAGAGAGGTAATAATGTCACTCTATAGACCTTCAGTCAGGAATAGAGAGGTACTAATGTCACTCTATAGACCCCAGTCAGGATTAGGGAGGAACTAATGTCACTCTATAGACCACCAGTCAAGAATAGAGAGGAACTAATGTCACTCTATAGACCACCAGTCAGAAATAGAGAGGTACTAATGTCACTCTATAGACCCCAGTCAGGAAAAGAGAGGAACTAATGTCACTCTATAGACCCCAGTCAGGAATAGAGAGGTACTAATGTCACTCTATAGACCCCTGGTCAGAAATAGAGAGGCACTAATGACACTCTATAGACCACCAGTCAGAAATAGAGAGGTACTAATGTCACTATATAGACCCTAGTCAGGATTAGGGAGGTACTAATGTCACTCTATAGACCACCAGTCAGGAATAGAGAGGAACTAATGTCACTCTAAAGACCATCAGTCAGAAATAGAGAGGTACTAATGTCACTCTATAGACCCCAGTCAGAATTAGAGAGGTACTAATGTCACTCTATAGACTCCAGTCAGGAATAGAGAGGTACTAATGTCACTCTATAGACGTCCAGTCAGAAATAGAGAGGTACTAATGTCACTATATAAACCTCCAGACAGGAATAGAGAGGTACTAATGTCAATCTATAGATCCCCAGTCAAATATATAGAAGTACTAATGTCACTCTATAGACCCCTAGTCAGAAATAGAGAGGTACTAATGGCACTCTATAGACCCCCAGCCAGGAATAGGGAGGTACGAATGTCACTCTATAGACCCCCAGCCAGGAATAGAGAGGTACTAATGTCACTCTATAGCCCCCTAGTCAGGATTAGGGAGGTACTAATGTCACTCTATAGACCACCAGTCAGGAATAGAGAGGAACTAATGTCACTCTATAGACTACCAGTCAGAAATAGAGAGGTACTAATGTCACTCTATAGACCCCGTCAGGAAAAGAGAGGAACTAATGTCACTCTATAGACCCCAGTCAGAAATAGAGAGGTACTAATGTCTCTCTATAGACCCCAGTCAGGATTAGAGAGGTACTAATGGCACCATATAGACCCCTAGTCAGAAATAGAGAGGTACTAATATCACTCTATAAATCCCTAGTCAGAAATAAAGAGGTACTAATGTCACTCTATAGACCCCCAGTCAGAAATAGAGAGGTACTAATGTCACTCTATAGATCCCTAGTCAGAAATTGAGAGGTACTAATGTCACTCTATAGACCTCCAGTCAGAAATGGAGAAGTACTAATGGCACTCTATAGATCCCCAGTCAGAAATAGAGAGGTACTAATGTCACTCTATAGACCACCAGTCAGGAAGAGAGAGGAACTAATGTCACTCTATAGACCACCAGTCAGATATAGAGAGGTACTAATATCACTCTATAAATCCGTAGTCAGAAATAGAGAGGTACTAATGTCACTCTATAGACCCCCAGTCAGAAATAGAGAGGTACTAATGTCACTCTATAGACCCCCAGTCAGAAATAGAGAGGTACTAATGTCACTCTATAGACCTCCAGTCAGAAATGGAGAGGTACTAATGTCACTCTATAGACCTCCAGTCAGAAATGGAGAGGTACTAATGGCACTCTATAGATCCCCAGTCAGAAATAGAGAGATACTAATGTCACTCTATAGACCCCAGTCAGGAAAAGAGAGGAACTAATGTCACTCTATAGACCATCACTCAGAAATAGAGAGGTACTAATGTCTCTCTATAGACCCCAGTCAGGATTAGAGAGGTACTAATGTCACTCTATAGACCCCAGTCAGAAATAGAGAGGTACTAATGTCACTCTATAGCCCCCTAGTCAGGAATAGAGAGGTACTAATGTCACTCTATAGACCCCCAGTCAGAAATAGGGAGGTACTAATGTCACTCTATAGTACCCCAGTCAGGATTCGAGAGGTACTAATGTCACTCTATAGACCCCCAGTCAGGAATAGAAAGGTACAAATGTCACTCTATAGACCCCAGTCAGGAATAGAGAGGAACTAATGTCACTCTATAGACCACCAGTCAGAAATACAGAGGAACTAATGTCACTCTATAGACCCCAGTCAGGATTAGAGAGGTACTAATGTCACTCTATAGACCATCAGTCAGGAATATAGAGGTATTAATGTCAATTTATAGACCCCAGTCAGGAATAGAGAGGTACTAATGTCACTCTATAGACCCCAGTCATGATTAGAGAGGTACTAATGTCACTCTATAGACCCCAGTCAGAAATAGAGAGATACTAATGTCACTCTATAGACCCCAGTCAGAAATAGAGAGGTACTAATGTCACTCTATAGGCCATCAGTCAGGAATCAAGAGGTACTAATGTCACTCTATAGACCCCAGTCAGAAATAGAGAGGTACTAATGTCACTCTATAGGCCATCAGTCAGGAATCGAGAGGTAATAATGTCACTCTATAGACTCCAGTCAGAAATAGAGAGGTACTAATGTTACTCTATAGAACCCCAGTCACAAATAGAGAGGAACTAATGTCACTCTATAGACCCCTATTGAGGAATAGAGAGGTACTAATGTCACTCTATAGACCCCTGGTCAGAAATAGAGAGGCACTAATGACACTCTATAGACCACCAGTAAGAAATAGAGAGGTACTAATGTCACTATATAGACCCCAGTCAGGATTAGGGAGGTACTAATGTCACTCTATAGACCACCAGTCAGGAATAGAGAGGAACTAATGTCACTCTATAGACTACCAGTCAGAAATAGAGAGGTACTAATGTCACTCTATAGACCCCAGTCAGGAAAAGAGAGGAACTAATGTCACTCTATAGACCCCTAGTCAGAAATAGAGAGGTACTAATATCACTCTATAAATCCCTAGTCAGAAATAAAGAGGTACTAATGTCACTCTATAGACCCCCAGTCAGAAATAGAGAGGTACTAATGTCACTCTATAGATCCCTAGTCAGAAATTGAGAGGTACTGATGTCACTCTATAGACCTCCAGTCAGAAATGGAAAAGTACTAATGGCACTCTATAGATCCCCAGTCAGAAATAGAGAGGTACTAATGTCACTCTATAGACCACCAGTCAGATAAAGAGAGGTACTAATATCACTCTATAAATCCGTAGTCAGAAATAGAGAGGTACTAATGTCACTCTATAGACCCCCAGTCAGAAATAGAGAGGTACTAATGTCACTCTATAGACCCCCAGTCCAAAATAGAGAGGTACTAATGTCACTCTAAAGATCCATAGTCAGAAATTGAGAGGTACTAATGTCACTCTATAGACCTCCAGTCAGAAATGGAGAGGTACTAATGGCACTCTATAGATCCCCAGTCAGAAATAGAGAGGTACTAATGTCACTCTATAGACCCCAGTCAGGAAAAGAGAGGAACTAATGTCACTCTATAGACCATCACTCAGAAATAGAGAGGTACTAATGTCTCTCTATAGACCTCAGTCAGGATTAGAGAGGTACTAATGTCACTCTATAGACCCCAGTCAGAAATAGAGAGGTACTAATGTCACTCTATAGACCCCTAGTCAGAAATAGAGAGGTACTAATGTCACTCTATAGACCCCAGTCAGAAATAGAGAGGTACTAATGTCACTCTATAGACCTCCAGTCAGAAATAGAGAGGTACTAATGTCACTCTATAGACCCCAGTCAGAAATAGAGAGGTACTAATGTCACTCTATAGATCCCCAGTCAGATATAGAGAGGTACTAATGTCACTGTATAGACCACCAGTCAGGAATAGATAGGTACTAATGTCACTCTATAGACCTCCAGTCAGATATAGAGAGGTACTAATGTCACTCTATAGACCCCTAGTCAGAAATAGAGAGCTACTAATGTCACGCTATAGCCCACTAGTCAGGAATAGAGAGGTAATAATGTCACTCTATAGACCTTCAGTCAGGAATAGAGGGGTACTAATGTCACTCTATAGACCCCCAGTCAGAAATAGAGAGGTACTAATGTCACTCTATAGACCCCCAGTCAGGAATAGAGAGGAACTAATGTCACTCTATAGACCCCCAGTCAGGAATAGAGAGGTAATAATGTCACTCTATAGACCTTCAGTCAGGAATAGAGAGGTACTAATGTCACTCTATAGACCCCCAGTCAGAAATAGAGAGGTACTAATGTCACTCTATAGACCCCCAGTCAGGAATAGAGAGGAACTAATGTCACTCTATAGACCCCCAGTCAGAAATAGAGAGGTACTAATGTCACTCTATAGACCCCCAGTCAGAAACAGAGGTACTAATGTCACTCTATAGACCCCAGTCAGAAACAGAGGTACTAATGTCACTCTATAGACCCCCAGTCAGAAATAGAGCGGTACTAATGTCACTCTATAGACGTCCAGTCAGAAATAGAGAGGTACTAATGTCACTCTATAGACCCCAGTCAAATATATAGAGGTACTAATGTCACTCTATAGACCCCTAGTCAGAAATAGCGAGGTACTAATGTCACTCTATAGACCTCCAGTCAGAAATAGAGAGGTACTAATGTCACTCTATAGCCCCCTAGTCAGGAATAGAGAGGTACTTATGTCACTCTATAGATACCCAGTCAGACATACAGAGGAACTAATGTCACTCTATAGACCCCTAGACAGGAATAGAGAGGTACTAATGTCACTCTGTAGACCCCCAGTCAGAAATAGAGAGGTACTAATGTCACTCTATAGACCCCAGTCAGGATTAGAGAGGTACTAATGTCAATCTATAGACCCCACTCAGGAATAGAGAGGTATAAATGTCACTCTATAGAGCCCAGTCATGATTAGAGAGGTACTAATGTCACTCTATAGACCCCAGTCAGGATTAGAGAGGTACTAATGTCACTCTATAGACCTCAGTCAGAAATAGAGAGGTACTAATGGCACCATATAGACCCCTAGTCAGAAATAGAGAGGTACTAATGTCACTCTATAGCCCCCTAGTCAGGAATAGAGAGGTACTAATGTCACTCTGTAGACCCCCAGTCAGAAATAGAGAGGTACTAATGTCACTCTATAGACCCCAGTCAGGATTAGAGAGGTAGTAATGTGACTCTACAGACACCCAGTCAGAAATAGAGAGGTACTAATGTCACTCTATAGACCATCAGTCAG
Source organism: Discoglossus pictus (assembly GCA_027410445.1). Taxonomy (NCBI): domain Eukaryota; kingdom Metazoa; phylum Chordata; class Amphibia; order Anura; family Alytidae; genus Discoglossus; species Discoglossus pictus. Next base: position 37,622,813 of record CM050174.1, read on the forward strand.
GAATAGAGAGGTATTAATGTCAATCTATAGACCCCACTCAGGAATAGAGAGGTACTAATGGCACCATATAGACCCCAGTCAGGATTAGAGAGGTACTAATGTCACTCTATAGACCTCAGTCAGAAATAGAGAGGTACTAATGGCACCATATAGACCCCTAGTCAGAAATAGAGAGGTACTAATATCACTCTATAAATCCCTAGTCAGAAATAAAGAGGTACTAATGTCACTCTATAGACCTCCAGTCAGAAATGGAGAAGTACTAATGGCACTCTAAAGATCCCCAGTCAGAAATAGAGAGGTACTAATGTCACTCTATAGACCCCCAGTCAGGAAGAGAGAGGTACTAATGTCACTCTATAGACCCCCAGTCAGATATAGAGAGGTACTAATATCACTCTATAAATCCGTAGTCAGAAATAGAGAGGTACTAATGTCACTGTATAGACCCCCAGTCAGAAATAGAGAGGTACTAATGTCACTCTATAGACCACCAGTCAGGAAGAGAGAGGTACTAATGTCACTCTATAGACCCCCAGTCAGATATAGAGAGGTACTAATATCACTCTATAAATCCGTAGTCAGAAATAGAGAGGTACTAATGTCACTCTATAGACCCCCAGTCAGAAATAGAGAGGTACTAATGTCACTCTATAGACCCCCAGTCAGAAATAGAGAGGTACTAATGTCACTCTATAGACCCCAGTCAGGAAAAGAGAGGAACTAATGTCACTCTATAGACCATCACTCAGAAATAGAGAGGTACTAATGTCTCTCTATAGACCCCAGTCAGGATTAGAGAGGTACTAATGTCTCTCTATAGACCCCAGTCAGGATTAGAGAGGTACTAATGTCACTCTATAGACCCCAGTCAGAAATAGAGAGGTACTAATGTCACTCTATAGACCCTCAGTCAGAAATAGAGAGGTACTAATGTCACTCTATAGACCCCTAGTCAGAAATAGAGAGGTACTAATGTCACTCTATAGACCCCAGTCAGAAATAGAGACGTACTAATGTCACTCTATAGACCTCCAGTCAGATATAGAGAGGTACTAATGTCACTCTATAGACCCCTAGTCAGAAATAGAGAGGTACTAATGTCACTCTATAGATCCCCAGTCAGGAATAGAGAGGTACTAATGTCACTATATAGACCCCAGTCAGGATTAGAGAGGTACTAATGTCACTCTATAGACCCCCAGTCACAAATAGAGAGGTACTAATGTCACTCTATGGACCCCCAGTCAGGAATAGAGAGGAACTAATGTCACTCTATAGACCACCAGTCAGAAATAGAAAGGTACTAATGTCACTCTATAGACCCCAGTCAGAAATAGAGAGGAACTAATGTCACTCTATAGACCACCAGTCAGAAATACAGAGGAACTAATGTCACTCTATAGACCCCAGTCAGGATTAGAGAGGTAGTAATGTGACTCTACAGACACCCAGTCAGAAATAGAGGTACCGGTACTAATGTCACTCTATAGACCATCAGTCAGGAATCGAAAGGTACTAATGTCACTCTAAAGACCCAAGTCAGGATTAGAGAGGTACTAATGTCACTCTATAGACCATCAGTCAGGAATAGAGAGGTATTAATGTCAATCTATAGACCCCAGTCAGGAATAGAGAGGTACTAATGTCACTCTATAGACCCTCAGTCATGATTAGAGAGGTACTAATGTCACTCTATAGACCCCAGTCAGGATTAGAGAGTTACTAATGTCACTCTATAGACCCCAGTCAGAAATAGAGAGGTACTAATGTCACTCTATAGGCCATCAGTCAGGATTAGAGAGGTACTAATGTCACTCTATAGACCATCACTCAGAAATAGAGAGGTACTAATGTCACTCTATAGACCATCAGTCAGGAATAGAGAGGTATTAATGTCAATCTATAGACCCCAGTCAGGAATAGAGAGGTACTAATGTCACTCTATAGACCCTCAGTCATGATTAGAGAGGTACTAATGTCACTCTATAGACTCCAGTCAGAAATAGAGAGGTACTAATGTTACTCTATAGAACCCCAGTCACAAATAGAGAGGAACTAATGTCACTCTATAGACCCCTAGTGAGGAATAGAGAGGTACTAATGTCACTCTATAGACCCCAGTCAGGATTAGGGAGGTACTAATGTCACTCTATAGACCACCAGTCAGGAATAGAGAGGAACTAATGTCACTCTATAGACTACCAGTCAGAAATAGAGAGGTACTAATGTCACTCTATAGACCCCAGTCAGGAAAAGAGAGGAACTAATGTCACTCTATAGACCCCAGTCAGAAATAGAGAGGTACTAATGTCTCTCTATAGACCCCAGTCAGGATTAGAGAGGTACTAATGTCACTCTATAGACCCCAGTCAGAAATAGAGAGGTACTAATGTCACTCTATAGACCTCCAGTCAGAAATGGAGAAGTACTAATGGCACTCTAAAGATCCCCAGTCAGAAATAGAGAGGTACTAATGTCACTCTATAGACCCCCAGTCAGAAATAGAGAGGTACTAATGTCACTCTATAGATCCCTAGTCAGAAATTAAGAGGTACTGATGTCACTCTATAGACCTCCAGTCAGAAATGGAGAAGTACTAATGGCACTCTATAGATCCCCAGTCAGAAATAGAGAGGTACTAATGTCACTCTATAGACCCCCAGTCAGAAATAGAGAGGTACTAATGTCACTCTATAGATCCCTAGTCAGAAATTGAGAGGTACTGATGTCACTCTATAGACCTCCAGTCAGAAATGGAGAAGTACTAATGGCACTCTATAGATCAATAGTCAGAAATAGAGAGGTACTAATGTCACTCTATAGACCACCAGTCAGGAATAGAGAGGAACTAATGTCACTCTATAGACCACCAGTCAGAAATACAGAGGAACTAATGTCACTCTATAGACCCCAGTCAGGATTAGAGAGGTAGTAATGTGACTCTACAGACACCCAGTCAGAAATAGAGGTACCGGTACTAATGTCACTCTATAGACCATCAGTCAGGAATCGAAAGGTACTAATGTCACTCTATAGACCATCAGTCAGGAATAGAGAGGTATTAATGTCAATCTATAGACCCCAGTCAGGAATAGAGAGGTACTAATGTCACTCTATAGACCCTCAGTCATGATTAGAGAGGTACTAATGTCACTCTATAGACCCCAGTCAGGATTAGAGAGTTACTAATGTCACTCTATAGACCCCAGTCAGAAATAGAGAGGTACTAATGTCACTCTATAGGCCATCAGTCAGGATTAGAGAGGTACTAATGTCACTCTATAGACCATCACTCAGAAATAGAGAGGTATTAATGTCAATCTATAGACCCCAGTCAGGAATAGAGAGGTACTAATGTCACTCTATAGACCCTCAGTCATGATTAGAGAGGTACTAATGTCACTCTATAGACTCCAGTCAGAAATAGAGAGGTACTAATGTTACTCTATAGAACCCCAGTCACAAATAGAGAGGAACTAATGTCACTCTATAGACCCCTAGTGAGGAATAGAGAGGTACTAATGTCACTCTATAGACCCCAGTCAGGATTAGGGAGGTACTAATGTCACTCTATAGACCACCAGTCAGGAATAGAGAGGAACTAATGTCACTCTATAGACTACCAGTCAGAAATAGAGAGGTACTAATGTCACTCTATAGACCCCAGTCAGGAAAAGAGAGGAACTAATGTCACTCTATAGACCCCAGTCAGAAATAGAGAGGTACTAATGTCTCTCTATAGACCCCAGTCAGGATTAGAGAGGTACTAATGTCACTCTATAGACCCCAGTCAGAAATAGAGAGGTACTAATGTCACTCTATAGACCTCCAGTCAGAAATGGAGAAGTACTAATGGCACTCTAAAGATCCCCAGTCAGAAATAGAGAGGTACTAATGTCACTCTATAGACCCCCAGTCAGAAATAGAGAGGTACTAATGTCACTCTATAGATCCCTAGTCAGAAATTAAGAGGTACTGATGTCACTCTATAGACCTCCAGTCAGAAATGGAGAAGTACTAATGGCACTCTATAGATCCCCAGTCAGAAATAGAGAGGTACTAATGTCACTCTATAGACCCCCAGTCAGAAATAGAGAGGTACTAATGTCACTCTATAGATCCCTAGTCAGAAATTGAGAGGTACTGATGTCACTCTATAGACCTCCAGTCAGAAATGGAGAAGTACTAATGGCACTCTATAGATCAATAGTCAGAAATAGAGAGGTACTAATGTCACTCTATAGACCACCAGTCAGGAAGAGAGAGAAACTAATGTCACTCTATAGACCACCAGTCAGATATAGAGAGGTACTAATGTCACTCTATAGACCTCCAGTCAGAAATAGAGAGGTACTAATATCACTCTATAAATCCGTAGTCAGAAATAGAGAGGTACTAATGTCACTCTATAGACCCCCAGTCAGAAATAGAGAGGTACTAATGTCACTATATAGACCCCCAGTCAGAAATAGAGAGGTACTAATATCACTCTATAAATCCGTAGTCAGAAATAGAGAGGTACTAATGTCACTCTATAGACCCCCAGTCAGAAATAGAGAGGTACTAATGTCACTCTATAGACCCCCAGTCAGAAATAGAGAGGTACTAATGTCACTCTATAGACCCCAGTCAGGAAAGGAGAGGAACTAATGTCGCTCTATAGACCCCCAGTCAGAAATAGAGAGGTACTAATGTCACTCTATAGACCCCCAGTCAGAAATAGAGAGGTACTAATGTCACTCTATAGACCCCCAGTCAGAAATAGAGAGGTACTAATGTCACTCTATAGACCCCCAGTCAGAAATAGAGAGGTACTAATGTCACTCTATAGACCCCCAGTCAGAAATAGAGAGGTACTAATGTCACTCTATAGACCCCCAGTCAGGAATAGAGAGGTACTAATGTCATTTTATAGACCCCTAGTCAGACCTCCTTAGATTCTGTGTCCAGTTTTGAGACCAGATCTTCAAAAATATATTAATAACTTGACAATTTAAAGGTGGCGACTAGAATGGTGCAGGGTCCAAAAGACTTAAACAAGTTATAAGGAGACTCCATGACATTAATATGTATAGATTAGAAGATAAAACGGAGAGGGGATATGAGAGAGACCTGCAAATATATCAAATGATTTAACAAAGTTTTGCGGGTATACAAAACCAAGAGGTCATGGTTTGAAGTTGAAAGGTGGAAGATTTAGGGGTAATGCTGAAAATATTACTGTACAGAAAGTATAGTAGATAAGTGAAACAAGCCTCCAACTGAAGTGGTAGTGGCTTGCAAAAGTATTCACCCCCCTTGCCATTGTTCGTAGGGATGTTGCGAAATCAAATTTTCGGTGCGCGAACCGCGGACGCGAATTCCATCAAATGTTCACGAACGGGTGAACATCGGCAAACCACCATAGACTTCAATGGGCAGGCGAATTTCAAAACCCACAGGGTTTCAACGGGACTAACACCTGGACCGTGGCATGCCGGAGGGGGATCCATGGCAAAACTCCCACGGAAAATTACATAGTTGATGCAGAGTCTGGTTTTAAGCCATAAAGGGCATAAATCACCTAACATTCCTAAATTGTTTGGAATAACATGCTTTAAAACATCAGGTATGATGTTGTATTGATCAGGTAGTGTAAGCGTTATACCCGCTTCACAGTAACAGACCAATCTCCCCGTTTAATGCACTGCAAACAACCGCAAACAGTCCCTTTGCACAACCGCAAACTCCCCATTTGCACAAGGTTGGATACCAAGCTAGCCATGTCCCGTTCCTTGTCCTCACTGATGTCATTGAAGGTCTCTTCCTCCACCCAGCCACCAAGGGTCCCCGAAAGGTGACAACAAGCCCCCTGGGACGCCTGCTGTGTTTGGTCCTTCACCTCCACAAAGCCACCTTCCTCCTCTGACTCCTCTTCTTCAGACTCCTCTCTCTGCGTTGCCTCTGTCTGCGTTATTATAAGGTGTGTATTGTTAAGTAGTACTATTCCTATCGGTTTAATCCCTCTTACGTCCACTATTCGGGGACGTGTATATGGCATTGATTTTTGGAACAGGGAGATGGAAAAAGATGCTTGGTCGGACCTCCGACTTCGAATTTGGGGCACTGCACGTGCAATGTAATGTGCCACCAGATAGGAGTGGTGTATTAGGTTGTACTACTCATTCCTATCAGTTTAATACCTGTTACGTCACCTATCAGGGGACGTGTATATGGCATGGATTTTTGGATAGGGAGATGGAAAAAGATGCTTGGTCGGACCTCCTACTTTGAATTTGGGGCACTGCGCGTGCAATGTAATGTGCCACCAGATAGGAGTGGTGTATTAAGTTGTACTATTCATTCCTATCAGTTTAATACCTGTTCCGTCACCTATGTTTCCTCCCAATAGCACATTCTATATGTCATCAACCGGCCTGTGTGTATTTAGAGAACCAACTTTAAGGCCCTTAACCTGGGACAAGGTGGCTTGGCTATCAGAATTACCTCAGAGCCTTAAAAACTATCCAAACCCCCTAATCAGACACTCACTATCATACTGGAAATGGGCCAAGAAACAAACGGGTTTGTTCCCTGGATCCACCCAAATGACCCCAATTCTTGACCACCCTCAGGCCCCAAAACACATGAGCACAACATCACAACACTGGTGGAGGTCAAGGTAACTAGATTGATAGACTGGGAGACTGGTTAGTAAAGGGCCAGATGCTCACCTATGAGGAACTGAGGGACAAGCATGAGCTACCGCTGTCAGAACATTACAATTACTGTAGGCTGAGGCATTTCACACACTCCCTGACCCAGAAACAGGGGACACCGGTCTTAAATTGGTTCTCCAAAATTTGTAAAGATAAACCTCTATCAAGGGGGATCATTGGGTCACTTTACAAATATAAAACATTTGTTACTGGTTGAAGCGACATTGGGGGAAGGACCGGAGTGGGGGAGCCCTGGAGACTCTTCAGAAGCAACCGGCGGCAAAATCATCCCAGGAAAGGAGAGGTCGCTTACTGAAGCCTGCCCTAGGGTAACCCAAGGGTGATTGCCCAGGTTAGATATTGTAAATAATAAGCTAATACTGCTGGAGGGATGATAGCTAATAGGACTTTGGTGTTCCCTGCAGATATACTCTTTACTATTGTCTGTTTTACCATGTTTTAGGTATCTCTTAAATTGCAATCACAGTAAAAAATAAGAAAAATTATTAACCTAAAAAGTAAAAATAGGAAGGAATAGCCAGCTAACTTTCACAAAATGTCTTTATTGTAAATATGTATTTTTGCACAACTGTTATGCAAGACTGTTCAAAAATGCTTTATTTTTCATTACATGCTGTACGCCTTCTAAAATAAAATAATTTAAATACAAAAATTAGGTATTGTTGCAGCGACCAGAAAAATTGATGTTAGTTTGCCAGGCAGAAAGTGCCCTAAAACATTGCGTCTTGAACCCTAGTTGGTGGCGGATAAGTCACGTAAGTCATCTGGCATTCAGGGATAAAATACAGCAGTGTGTGGACCATTATTAGCTCAAGGCAGCTCATCTATCAGGCCTTTTTTAATCGAATGTATCGCCCACTGTCAGTCCCTTCGGGATCCATCCCTCATTCATCTTAATAAAGGTGAGGTAATCTAGACTTTTTTGACCTAGGCGACTTCTCTTATCAGTGACAAAACCTCCTGCTGCACTGAAGGTCCTTTCTGACAGGACACGTGAAGCGGGGCAGGACAGAAGTTCTATGGCAAATTGGGATAGCTCAGGCCACAGGGCAAGCGTGCACACCCAGTAGTCAAGGGGTTCATCGCTCCTCATAATGTTGATATCTGTAGTTATGACGAGGTAGTCTGTTACCTGACGGTCAAGTCGTTCTCTGAGGGTGGACCCCGAAGGGCTGTGGCGATGCATAGGACTTAAAAAGCTCTGCATGTCCTCCATCAACAACACGTCTGTAAAGTGTCCTCTCCTTGCCGGCGTGGTCGTGGGAGTAGGAGGATTATGTTCACCTCTTCCGCTGTTAGATTGCCTTTGTGCTGTGACATCACCCTTAAACGCTGTGTAAAGCATTCTTTTTCATTTATTTTGGTAGTGCTGCATCCTTTCCGACTTGTGGTAATTCGGTAACATTTCAGGCACTTTCTGCTTATACCGGGGATCTAGTAGCGTGGACACCCAGTACAGGTTCGTTCTCCTTCATCCTTTTTATACGAGGGCCCCTCAACAGGCATGACAGCATGAAAGACCCCATTTGCACAACGTTGGATGCCGAGCTAGTCATGTCCCGTTCCTCGTCCTCAGTGATCTCACTGACGGTATGTTTTTCCCCAGCCACGTACAACACCACTGGTACCAGATAGGTGACAACGAGCACCCTGGGATGCCTGTTGTGGTTGGTCTTCCTCCTCCTCCTCAAAGCCACATTCCTCCTCTGACTCCTCTTCCTCACAATCCTCTTCCAGCGTTGCCGCAGGTCCAGCAAGCGATGCTGATAAGGCTGTTTCTGGCGGTGATGGTGACCACAACTCTTCCTCTTCCTCTTCAAGCTCATCTACCGCCTGATCCAGCAGGGCACGCTCCAGGAAGAAAACAAATGGTATGATGTCGCTGATGGTGCCCAGGGTGTGACTGACCATGTTTGTCACCTCCTCAAAAGGACGCATAAGCCCACAGGCAGAGGCTGTCCTAGCACCCCGGTCATACAAATACTCGTTAACAGCCTTCTCTTGTTGGAGCAGGCGGTCGAACATTAGGAGTGTTGAATTCCAACGTGTCGGGCTGTCTAAAATCAAGCACCTCGCTGGCATGTTGTTTCGCCGCTGGATATCTGTAAAGTGCGTCATGGCCGTGTAGGAACGCCTGAAATGGGCACACACCTTCCTGGCCTGCTTCAGGACGTCCTGTAAGCCTGGGTGCTTACGCACAAAGCGTTGTACAATCAGATTACACATATGTGCCATGCACGGCACATGTGTCAACTTGCCCAAATTCAATGCCGCCCACAAATTTCTTCCGTTGTCACAAACCACTTTGCCGATCTCCAGTTGGTGCGGAGTCAGCCACTGATCCACCTGTGCGTTCAGGGCGGACAGGAGTGCTGGTCCGGTGTGACTCTCTGCTTTCAGGGAAGTCAACCCTAAGACGGCGTGACACTGCCGGATGTGGAATAGTACCTGTGGAGCTGGGGGGTGCCGTTGATGTGGAGCAAGACATAGCAGCAGCAGAAGAGGACTCAGCCGAGGTTATGGAAGAGGATGGAGTAGGAGGAGTAGAGGAGGTGGCAGCAGGCCTGCCTGCAAGTCGTGGCGGTGTCACCAACTCACCAACTGCAGAGCCACGTATTCCATGCTTGGCAGCCGTCACCAAGTTTATTCAATGCGCAGTGTAGGTGATATACCTGCCCTGACCATGCTTTGCAGACCAGGTATCCGTGGTCAGATGGACCCTTGCCCCAACACTGTGTGCCAGAGATGCCATTACTTCCTTTTGCATAATCGAGTACAGGTTGGGGATTGCCTTTTGGGCAAAGAAATTTTAGCCGGGTACCTTCCACTGCGGTGTCCCAATCGCTACAAATTTTTTGAACGCCTCAGACTCCACCAGCTTGTATGGTAAAAGCTGGCGGGCTAAGAGTTCAGACAAGCCAGCTGTCAGTTGCCGGGCAAGGGGGTGACTTTGTGACATTGGCTTCTTACGCTCAAACATGTCCTTGACAGACACCTGACTGTGGGCAGATGAGCAGGGACTGCTCAGGGCGAGACACGGAGTGGCGGATGGTTGAGAGGAGGCAAGCAGGGCAGCAGTGGTTAACGTGGCTGAAGATGCTGGACCAGGAGGAGGATGGTGGCTTTGACTTTGTGTGCTGCTTGTACTGATGTGTTGATCCCATAGGCGTTTGTGATGTGACATCATGTGCCTTTGCAAAGAAGTTGTACCTAGGTGGGTGTTAAACTTCCCACGACTGTTTCTTTTCGCACAGGTTGCAAATGGCATCACTGTTGTCACAGGCAGACACACGAAAAAATTGCCACACTGCTGAGTTCTGCAATGACGGCATTCTGGTGGTGGCAAAAGCATGCGTTGACTGGTGTGCTGTCTGGCTGACCCCGGGTGCCGATGCATGCTGTCTGACTGTGCCACTAGCTACTTTCGACGACCTCCCGCTGCTTCCAACTCGTCTCCTCCTCCTCTCTGTCTCCCCATCTGAACTTTCCTCCTGTTCTTCTTCTCTTATAGCGGGCACCCACGTGACATCCACGGACGCATCGTCATCATCAACCGCTTCACTTGTATCTGACAACTCAACAAAGGAAGCAGCACCAGGTACAACAACATCATCCTCATCAGACCGTACGTCCATGTGTGTAATGCTGCCTGACTGGGACATATCCCTGTTATCTACATCCTCTGGCACTAATGTTTGTGCATCACTCATTTCTTCCAACGAATCTGTAAATAACTCTGCTGACGGATCAAGTGAATCGGCTGTGGTGCTAGTGTTGGTGGTGGCGGCAGGCGGGCGAGTGGTAACTGGAGAGGTGACCGAAGCTAAGCTGGAAGAGGATGGTGCGTCTAGGTTCCGAGCGGAAGCTGTAGAAGATTGGGTGTCCTGTGTTAGCCAGTCAACCATGTCCTCAGAACTGTTCAAGTTCAGGGTACGTTGCCTCTGAAAACTGGGCATTATTCTATGGCCAAAGGTAATCACAGCACCATGACCACTACGGCCCCTGCGGGGTGGCCTGCCTCTGCCTGTAATTTTTTTTACGATTAGTGGTACTATGCGTGCAAGCTACTGTGACCCCAGATATGAGTGTCACTGCGCACTGGCAAAAGTTGGCAGACTAGATGCAATAGGCCTCACACACACGCCTTTAGGCAGGCTACTGATATTCAATCGATTACAGTAAAAAAAGGGTTGTTTTATTTCACTGCACACTACGGTTGCACTAGATATGAGTGTCACTGTGCACTGGCAAAAGTTGGCAGACTAGATGCAATAGGCCTCACACACACGCCTGTAGGCAGGCTACTGATATTCAATCGATTACAGTAAAAAAAGGGTTGTTTTATTTCACTGCACACTACGGTGACACCAGATATGAGTGTCACTGTGCACTGGCAAAAGTTGGCAGACTAGATGCAATAGGCCTCACACACACGCCTTTAGGCAGGCTACTGATATTCAATCGATTACAGTAAAAAAAGGGTTGTTTTATTTCACTGCACACTACGGTGGCACTAGATATGAGTGTCACTGCGCACTGGCAAAAGTTGGCAGACTAGATGCAATAGGCCTCACACACACGCCTTTAGGCAGGCTACTGATATTCAATCGATTACAGTAAAAAAAGGGTTGTTTTATTTCACTGCACACTACGGTGACACCAGATATGAGTGTCACTGTGCACTGGCAAAAGTTGGCAGACTAGATGCAATAGGCCTCACACACACGCCTGTAGGCAGGCTACTGATATTCAATCGATTACAGTAAAAAAAGGGTTGTTTTATTTCACTGCACACTACGGTTGCACTAGATATGAGTGTCACTGCGCACTGGCAAAAGTTGGCAGACTAGATGCAATAGGCCTCACACACACGCCTTTAGGCAGGCTACTGATATTCAATCGATTACAGTAAAAAAAAGGGTTGTTTTATTTCACTGCACACTACGGTGGCACTAGATATGAGTGTCACTGCGCACTGGCAAAAGTTGGCAGACTAGATGCAATAGGCCTCACACACACGCCTTTAGGCAGGCTACTGATATTCAATCGATTACAGTAAAAAAAGGGTTGTTTTATTTCACTGCACACTACTGTTGCACTAGATATGAGTGTCACTGTGCACTGGCAAAAGTTGGCAGACTAGATGCAATAGGCCTCACACACACGCCTTTAGGCAGGCTACTGATATTCAATCGATTACAGTAAAAAAAGGGTTGTTTTATTTCACTGCACACTACGGTGGCACTAGATATGAGTGTCACTGTGCACTGGCAAAAGTTGGCAGACTAGATGCAATAGGCCTCACACACACGCCTGTAGGCAGGCTACTGATATTCAATCGATTACAGTAAAAAAAAGTGTTGTTTTATTTCACTGCACACTACGGTGGCACTAGATATGAGTGTCACTGTGCACTGGCAAAAGTTGGCAGACTAGATGCAATAGGCCTCACACACACGCCTTTAGGCAGGCTACTGATATTCAATCGATTACAGTAAAAAAAGGGTTGTTTTATTTCACTGCACACTACGGTGACACCAGATATGAGTGTCACTGTGCACTGGCAAAAGTTGGCAGACTAGATGCAATAGTCCTCACACACACGCTAGCAGGCAGGCATATGCAATTAGATTACACAGAAAAAATAATAAAATAAAATAAAAAGGGCTTTTTGGGTTGCTGTCCTTGCAGCAGATATCAAAGGAGTCCTTCAGGTGTGTAGTTAAAGCCAAATACACAGCCTGGCTATCTATTTCCCTATTAAATCAGCAGAAAAAAATAATAAAATAAATGATGTTCTAACCCTAAAAAGGGCTTCTTGGGTTGCTGTCCTTGCAGCAGATATCAAAGGAGTCCTTCAGGTGTGTAGTTAAAGCTAAATACACAGCCTGGCTATCTATTTCCCTATTAAATCAGCAGAAAAAAATAATAAAATAAAATAAATGATGTTCTAGCCCTAAAAAGGGCTTTTGGGGTTGCTGTCCTTGCAGCAGATATCAAAGGAGTCCTTCAGGTGTGTAGTTAAAGCTAAATACACAGCCTGGCTATCTATTTCCCTATTAAATCAGCAGAAAAAAATAATAAAATAAAATAAATTATGTTCTAGCCCTAAAAAGGCCTTTTTGGTTTGCTGTCCTTGCAGCAGATATCAAAGGAGTCCTTCAGGTGTGTAGTTAAAGCTAAATACACAGCCTGGCTATCTATTTCCCTATTAAATCAAGAGCAGGTAGAATATATCTCCTCTCTCAACGAATGCAGCTACAGAATGATTCTAAAATGGAGGCTGTCATACAGATGGAAGGCTCTGGAAAGGAGTGTATGCTGCTGATTGGCTGGAATGTGTCTTCTGACTGTAAGGTGCAGGGTCAAAGTTTCCTCAATGATAACGAATAGGGGGCGGACCGAAAAGCGCATATGTTCGCCGTTCGTTGCGAACGCGAACATGCGATAATCGCCGCAAATAGTTCTCCGGCGAACTGTTCGGGACATAATTGTTCGTGTTTTGTTGCCTGACACCCTGGAATTAACATGGATTGTTTGAGGATTTCCATCATTTAATTTACAGAACATGCCCAATACTTTAAGATGTTTTTTTTTTATTATTATTATTGTGCAGCAAACAACAAATAGGACAAAATAACAGAAAAAGTCAATGTACATAACTATTCACTCACCTAAAGTCAATACTTTGTAGAGCACCTTTTGCAGCAATCACAGCTCCAAGTGGCTTTGGATAAGTCTCTATGACCTCGCCACATCTTACCACTGGGATTTTTGCCCATTCCTCCTTGAAAAACTGCTCCAGCTCCTTCAAGTTGGATGGTTTGTGCTTGTGAACAGCAATTTTTAAGTCTGACCAGAGATTTTCTATTGGATTGAGGTCTGGGCTGTGACTAGGCCATTCCAACATATTTACATGTTTCCCCTTAAACCGCTCAAGTGTTGCTTTAGCAGTGTGTTTGGGGTCATTGTCCTGCTGGAAGGTGAACCTCCGTCCTAGCCTCAAATCACGCACAGATACAGGTTTTGCTCAAGAATATCCCTGTATTTAGCACCATCCATCTTTCCCTCAACTCTGATCAGTTTCCCAGTCCCAGCTGCTGAAAAACATCCCCCCAGCATGATGCTGCCACCACCATGTTTCACTGTGGGGATGGTGTTCTTTGGGTGATGTGATGTGTTGGGTTTGCGCCAGACATAGCGTTTTCTTTGATGGCCGAAAAGTTCAATTTTAGTCTCATCAGACCAGAACACCTTCCTCCATACATTTTGGGAGTCTCTCACATGCCTTTTCGCAAACTCAAAACGTGCCATTTTGTTTTTTTAAGAAAGTAATGGCTTTCTTCTGGCCACTCTATGGAGCGTACGGCTATGTAGAAATACTCCAGTCTCTGCTGTAGATCTCTGCAGCTCCTACAGGGTTACCTTAGGCCTCTGTGCTGCCTCTCTGATTAATGCCCTCCTTGCCCGGTCCGTGAGTTTTGGTGGGTGGCCGTCTCTTGGCAGGTTTGCTGTTGTGCCATGTTCTTTCCATTTGGTTATGATAGATTTGATGGTGCTCCTGGGGATTATCAAAGATTTGGATATTTTTTTTATAACCTAACTCTGATTAGTACTTCTCAACAACATTGTCCCTTACTTGTTTGGAGAGTTCATTGGTCTTCATGGCAGTGTTTGGTTAGTGGTGCCTCTTGCTTAGGTGTTGCAGCTTCTGGGGCATTTCAAAAAAGGTGTGTATATATAATGACAGATCATGTGACACTGAGATTGCACACAGGTGGACATCATTACACTAATTATGTGACTTCTGAATGGTTGCACCAGAGCTTTTTATGGGCTTCATAACAAAGGGGCTGAATACATACGCACATGACAATTGTATGTTTTCTATTTCTAAAAAATAGTTTTATGTATATATTTTTCTCATTTCACTTCACCAACTTAGACTATTGTGTTCTGATCCATCACATAAAATTCAGATAAACAAAACATTGAACTTATGGCTGTAATGTAACAAAATAGGTAAAAAGTCAAGGGGGTGAATACTTTTGCAAGGCACTGTACGCAGTAAAGGAATTCTGGGATTAGCTATACGGCATCCTAAGCATGTCCAGTTATTTGGTCTGCAGTTGACTTGCTCTCAAGACAGTGGACCCAGAGGCACATGGATTAATCAGTAATTCATTTTCATAGCATATATGACTTGTCCGAATTCCCTTAAACACAGATATAATTTTGATTTTTCTTTTGGGTGGAAAATTTGAATATGTGTAGTTTTGTCATAGATACACAATATTTCTCTGTCACTCTAAAACACAACAGGAGATTATGTATTGCTCTCTGCCTTGCACTGACGATTGATTTGTAAACTGTTCTTGTTAATATTTAATTTGGGGTCACAATCTCCTGGCTGAGACAGGTACAGGAGTGTCACGTCATTTTCATGGGGGATGACAAGAGCTGAGTAATTATCTCTTATCTGTGGCTATGCCTTTGTACTATCGACACCCTTAAACTGGGATATATATATATATATATATATATATATATATATATATATCTTTATATATATATATATATATATATATATATATATATATATATATAAATATTTATATATATATATATATATATATATATATATATATATATATATATAGATAAACATATTCCAAATCTGTGCCCAACCTGTTTCCGTTCTTTTACAATAAACTCCCATTCCCCCCAAAAAATTTTTACAATTCATTCAGGAACAGAAGAACCTTGTCATAGACCAAGGTCTACCTGTATATTGTTATATTATGTTTTTCTTGTTTGATACATTCTTATCTAATCAGTGTCTTGTGCATTTCTTTATTAAATCTCCGCTAAGAACAGGCAGCCCTATTAAATTAGCTCAACGTTGAAAACCGTAGCCCGTAACATGGTGCGCAAGACTTACTGCCATTAAATTAGACCTGTAAAACAATCCGTCAACGACTTGTGGAGTAGGGGCGAGAAAAGGCTACAAGCCCGTAAGTGTTATGTTTCCAATCATGCTATTAAATTGCATCAAATTCACTGGCGTTCAAACCCGTAACCTGCAAATGGAGCCAAGAAGCCAACGGGTACCAGAGAGGAGCCGCCATGGGGTAAAAGTCCTATCCGTAGCACTGTGGATGCAAATACACACACTACTGTACTCATTATAAAAGGGAAAGTGATGTTAGGTCTTAGAATTAATAGCACGTCATTCTCAAGCCCGCAAATCTGCAATATAAAATACTTTATTTCATGTTTAATTTCCGTGTTATATCGATCCCGGCAATCAATGTGTTAATACATATAATGGCACTCGCATGGACTAGAATATCCTATTTACGGCTTTATCAATATTGCATTATATCTGGAATGCGGGTCCGATCGTAACTTGTAATTGTACCCTGTAAGGCTTTAAAATCTAACCTCCATTTTTCTGTGACGCAATGATGATGATCTCTGTTTCCATTTGCTCCATCTAAACCCGTAACTACGGGTTTGACTAATTGCTCAACGATCGACAAATGGTTTACGGGTTTGCGTCTCAAGCCCGTAACTTGCGGCCTGTTCTAATTGAATAGCTTTATAACTTGGCCAAATTTCAAGCCCACAACTTTTGCGAGCTTCCCTATGTCGCTACTGGCTTCTAATTTACCACTGCTTTAGCATATAGAGAGAGTGTACTGTTGGCCCATATAGGGATATTTCTTACAATACAATGTATAATTTTTTAACTATCCAGAACACAATGAATCAATGTCTTATAATGTTGGGACAACATTGTATCAATTTAAATGGACATTTTGTAACAATCTAAATGTCTTACCTCTCTCCATCTCCTTGAACACACTGTATATTCCGGTGTAAATACTTCCCAACACACCACGTCTCATTAGCTGGACCTTCCAGGACACATTGTTTTGGCACAGTCAGTGGATGATGATCGTCCAGAGCTCATTATATCACTAGTTTTCAGTAGCCCGGCAGAAGGAATCAAGCTGTTGTGTATCAGGGAAAGGAAACAGACTTGGACTTACCAAATATTCTGCAATGAAGACTGTTGTAGTTTGAGAAAAAAATCACAAGTTTGTGCAGTATGTAATAAACTAACAACATTAGCAGCTATGTAAGCCATGCTCACCTCACCAGCAGGAGCAGCACATTTTGGTAGCCTTTCTGCAGATCAGATAGCCACGAACAGGGCATGCAAATCCTAGCATCTAGGGAAAGAATATGGGCCTTATTAAATTCCAGCATCATAAGTCCAAAGTGTAGCACGTAAGTGGCTGCGTGCTTCAAATTTGGCCGTTTTTCGTTGCTATTTAATTAGAACGGGCTGCGAGCTACAAGCGAGAGACGCTATTTCGTAAACCAGTTGTCGGCTGTCGAGCTTGCGTGCTTGAATGCAAACAATTAAGCAATCTCGTAGTTACAGATGGAGCCAATGGAAAAAGAGATTGTTAGCGTTACGTCACTGAAAAAGGGGAGGGTAGGTTTCGAAGCTCTACGTGCTTCAATTACAGTTTGCGATCTGACCACATTCCAGATATATTGCAGTATTAATAAAGCATAAAAAATATGATATACTATTACATGCGAGTTACAGTATATGTTGTAACACATTTATTGCAAAGATCGATATAACAGAAAAAATTATCATAAAATAAAGTATTTTTCTGGGACGATTTGCAGGCTTGAGTATTTTGTGCTATTAATTCTAAGACATAACATGACTTTCCCTTATAAGAAATGTACAGGAGTGTGTGTGCATTTAAAGTGCTAGGGATTGGACTTTACCCCCCTTGCTGGTGCTCTCGAGCGCACGTTGGCCTTTGGGCTCCATTTGCGTGTTTGCTCGCGAGTGGCTACATTGGCCTTTGGGCTCCGTTTGCGTGTTACCTGCTTGCTCTCGAGTGCACGTTGGCTTTTGGGCTCCATTTGCATGTTACCTGCTTGCTCTCGAGTGCACGTTGGCCTTTGGGCTCCATTTGCGTGTTACGTGCTAGCTCGCGAGTGGCTACGTTGCAATTTAATAGCTGAATTGAACAAGTAGCGGTTACAGGCTCGTCAGATCAAAGGATTTACGTGCGCGATGTTCAACATTGCTCAGCACGTAGCCTATTCTCAGCCGTCCTGCATGTTAACACACAAAGCCCGCTACGAGCAACTTTACAGGGCTAATTTAATACCCGTAACACGTAAATCTGGAGTATTTTTTAACATGTAGCCCCAATTTAATAGGGCTGTGTATCTCTACCACCTATGTCTTAATCAGAAAATCTCGTTATTATAGAATATTTATAGTAAAAATACAATTGTAACTAAACACATTAACAAACAGTAATTAAACAACGACATTAAACACTATTACTTGGTAACATAAGAGCCTGTAGAGTAAAATATCTTAAATTTAGCTGACTCTGCCTGTGTAATGGGAGCTTCCATCTTGGATTTCTAATCTCCTTACAAAATTACATGCATTTAATAGCCTCACAAAGTTTAGTGATCTCAGGCCTATTTGTTGTTGACTTCGAAATTGGATAAAGATCATTCCTCTCCATAACACAACAATATAGTCTGCAACCTTTGCCCATCCATAAAAAAACATTTCTGTTAATTATATATCCTTTTATATTTTCTCTTTCGTATTTGCCTATAGAAACTTGTATTATTATTCATAGCATCAAACTATTACACATAGATCTGACGGGGGATAAAAGCAATTGGCCCATCTAGTCTGTCCTTTATAAACCGTCATAATGGCCTATGCTTATCCCAGACATGCTTAGATTTCATTACTGTGTTTGTCTCTACCACCGCCACTGGAAGGTTCTTCTGTGTATCTACTACTCATTCTGTAAAGTAGTATGTTCACACATTATCATTAGAATAAGAAGCTCCAGTTTAAGATTTTGCCATCTTTATCATGCATTTCTTTCTATAAATCCTGAATTGTATTAAATCATTTGATTTATTGGCAGGTCTCTCTCATATTCCCTCTCCGTTCTAATCTATATATATTAATGTCATGGAGTCTTCTTATAAGTACACTATTTTGGTTGGCACCTCTAATTTATTAATATTGTTTTGAAGATCTGGACTCAAAACTGGTAACAGCAGTTAGGGGGGGGGGGGTTCTCTAACAGGTTTTCTATATACAGTAGACCCTCCTTTCACGGGGGTTCTGTTCCTGGGGGTCCCTGTGAATGTCAAAAAACCATGAATAACAAAAGCATGGGTAAACTATCACTTTACCCATGTTTTGGCATTTGGGAAAGGGTCTAGGCGTTGGACGGCACTCACCACGTGGGGAAATGCTGCATTTGGGCCGTCTACTAGGGTCAGAGCATCCTTTTCCAGCAAGTGGGTGGGGTGTAGCGTCCCCCTCTGCACCTCAGTGCAGGACTCCCTGGCCAGATCTCGCGTGATTATAGTTTACTAGCGACTTGCCCGTCAAAAAATGACGGCAAGATCAAGTTTTTTCCAAAACATTTCTCCCTCCCATGTCTCTTTCCCTCCCCCCTCCTGTTTCTCTTTGCCCTCTCTCTCCCTCCCTTGTCTCTCTTTGCCCCCTCTCTCCCTCCCTTGTCTCTCTTTGCCCCCTCTCTCCCTCCCTTGTCTCTCTTTGCCCCCTCTCTCCCTCCCCTGTCTCTCTTTGCCCCCTCTCTCCCTCCCCTGTCTCTCTTTGCCCCCTCTCTCCCTCCCTTGTCTCTCTTTGCCCCCTCTCTCCCTCCCTTGTCTCTCTTTGCCCCCTCTCTCCCTCCCTTGTCTCTCTTTGCCCCCTCTCTCCCTCCCTTGTCTCTCTTTGCCCCCTCTCTCCCTCCCCTGTCTCTCTTTGCCCCCTCTCTCCCTCCCTTGTCTCTCTTTGCCCCCTCTCTCCCTCCCCTGTCTCTCTTTGCCCCCTCTCTCCCTCCCCTGTCTCTCTTTGTCCCCTCTCTCCCTCCCCTGTCTCTCTTTGCCCCCTCTCTCCCTCCCCTGTCTCTCTTTGCCCCCTCTTTCCCTCCCCTGTCTCTCTTTGCCCCCTCTATCCCTCCCCTGTCTCTCTTTGCCCCCTCTATCCATCCACTGTCTCTCTTTGTCCCCTCTCTCCCTCCCCTGTCTCTCTTTGTCCCCTCTCTCCCTCCCCTGTCTCTCTTTGCCCCCTCTCTCCATCCCCTGTCTCTCTTTGCCCCCTCTCTCCCTCCCCTGTCTCTCTTTGCCCCCTCTCTCCCTCCCCTGTCTCTCTTTGCCCCCTCTTTCCCTCCCCTGTCTCTCTTTGCCCCCTCTATCCCTCCCCTGTCTCTCTTTGTCCCCTCTCTCCCTCCCCTGTCTCTCTTTGTCCCCTCTCTCCCTCCCCTGTCTCTCTTTGCCCAATCTATCCCTCCCCTGTCTCTCTTTGTCCCCTCTCTCCCTCCCCTGTCTCTCTTTGCCCAATCTATCCCTCCCCTGTCTCTCTTTGCCCCCTATATCCATCCCTTGTCTCTCTTTGCCCAATCTATCCCTCCCCTGTCTCTCTTTGCCCCTACTATCCCTCCCCTGTCTCTCTTTGCCTCCACTCTCCCTGTCTCCCATTCTCCCCATCGCCCTCCCCTGTGTCTCTTCCCCCTCTACCTCCCCT
This sequence comes from Discoglossus pictus, assembly GCA_027410445.1. NCBI lineage: Eukaryota > Metazoa > Chordata > Amphibia > Anura > Alytidae > Discoglossus > Discoglossus pictus. The sequence goes on from CM050174.1 coordinate 37,643,150, forward strand.
GTGTCTCTTTCCCCACTCCCTCCCCTGTACCCCCCTCCCTCCTCTGTGTCTCTTTGACCATTCTCCCTTCCCTGTGTCTCACCTACCTCTCCTGGCTCCCTTCCCCCATCCTGTCTCCCTTCTCCCTGCTTGTGACCCCCACTTCATTACCTCCTGGGTTCTTCCACTGGATCTCTGCATATGGCTGTCTGTGTGGGGAGCAGCGGTGGGCTCAATCCTCATCCCTGTCCTGTCTGCTTGTTGAGGCAGAGATGTGAAGCAGCTGCGTGGAGCTGCCGAGGAGGGAGCCCTGGGGGAGAAGCCAGCCGCAGGCCAACCAGCACAGGCCCAGATCTGAGCCCCGCGGCTCCCTCTCCAGAAAAGGCTCCTCCTTGTACACCCAACGGGGGTAAGTTTATTGCGGGCCTCGCGATCCTCTCCCCCCTCTGCAGCCTTAGGCCTGTGGCTCATTTATCAGATCCCCGCCCCCTGCGGCCTGTCCTCGGAGCCCAGCGCAAGGAAGTAGCTGGGGAAGAACCCAGCTGCAGGCCAGACAGCACAGGCCGGGATCGGAGGCTCCTCCTTGTACCCCCAACTGTCCTGCCTCCCTGGAGCTGCATCCTGCAGCACTGATACCTGGAAGTGCTGGCTGGGTGTCTGAGCTTCCCGTGCAGGTGCCTGGGGTGATGTGGGCTGCTGGGGAGCATCAGTGGCAGGGTCCTGTCAGTGCTGGCTGGGTGTCTGAGCTTCCCTGCAGCCTGGGGTGATGTGGCCGCTGGGGAGCATCAGTGGGGCAGGGGGTGCCGTGCAGGCGCCTCGGGTGATGTGGGCCACTGGGGAGCGTTGCCAGCAACTGCGGCCCTCGCTTCGCGAGGGCCGCAGCGTTAGCAACAACCCGCATGCTCACAATTATATATGTGATTAAAAAAAAAAAAGAATGTCGAATTTGTGAGTGTCAAGGGAGGCCTGTAGTTACATCTCTGTTACCTACTAGAGATCTATAGAGTGACATTAGTACCTCTCTATGTCTGACTAGGGATCTATAGAGTGACATTAGTACCTCCCTATTTCTGACTGGGGATCTATAGAGTGACATTAGTACCTCTCTATTTCTGACTGGGGATCTATAGAGTGACATTAGTACCTCTCAATTTCTGACTGGAAGTCTATAGAGTGACATTAGTACCTCTCAATTTCTGACTGGAAGTCTATAGAGTGACATTAGTACCTCTCTATTTCTGACTGGAAGTCTATAGAGTGACATTAGTACCTCTCTATATCTGACTGGGGGTCTATAGAGTGACATTAGTTCCTCTCTATATCTGACTGGGGATCTATAGAGTGACATTAGTACCTCTCTATTTCTGACTGGAAGTCTATAGAGTGACATTAGTACCTCTCTATTTCTGACTGGAAGTCTATAGAGTGACATTAGTACCTCTCTATATCTGACTGGGGATCTATAGAGTGACATTAGTACCTCTCTATTTCTGACTGGAAGTCTATAGAGTGACATTAGTACCTCTCTATTTCTGACTGGAAGTCTATAGAGTGACATTAGTACCTCTCTATTTCTGACTGGAAGTCTATAGAGTGACATTAGTACCTCTCTATTTCTGACTGGAAGTCTATAGAGTGACATTAGTACCTCTCTATTTCTGACTGGAAGTCTATAGAGTGACATTAGTACCTCTCTATTTCTGACTGGAAGTCTATAGAGTGACATTAGTACCTCTCTATTTCTGACTGGAAGTCTATAGAGTTACATTAGTACCTCTCTATTTCTGACTGGGAGTCTATAGAGTGACATTAGTACTTCTCTATTTCTGACTAGTGGTCTATAAATTGACATTAGTACCAACCTTTATCTGCTGACGATTCCTCCTCCACTACAAGCAAACATACTACTGGCTTGTCCTACAACTTTTGTGCATTGTTTACCTACTTTTACAATAATCCCCCAATCCCTTTCCTATATCATCACCAACCTAATAGTAGCATTCGTCTATACTGCCAATGTAGTCTACAAGCAATTTAATACTTTAATCGACTTATTGTGAAATAATTACCTCTCCTGCAGAGAAGCATTCCTTAAGCCAACTACTTTTTCCATGTCCTTGAATTTTCCATGACCATTCTTCCCCTTCATCTTCAAAGCATGACCTCTTGTTCTGTAGCAGCTGTGCACTTTATCACCATTTTTATATAAACAATAATAATAATGCACTTCTACGGAAAAGGGTCAGGGAAGGGGGCAGTTTCTCAGGAAAAAACACAAATAACAAATGAACTCTCTCACTGATACAACACTTTATTAACCATTCATGGACTGCGTTAGTTGTGAGATCCCATAATATAGTGAGTTATGACCCTATAAAAATATTTAGGGAAAAGCACATCCTTGTTGTTATTAGAAAACGCGAACATATGAGCTCAATAACAGACCGTTATGTGGTTGATGTAATTTAATGGCAACAGGTTGATGTGACTTTAAGAAGAGGCGGAGCTTAAAAGTCCCTAAATATCTTCCCATCCTGAAACTATCCAGGGAAAATGAAGTGAAAGCAGCTCGAGCAGAGGTTATAAACTCTGCATGTTATGTCTCGAAACTGCAGAACGGAGCGAGTGAAAAACAGGACGAAGACGGGATATTGCACCTAATTGGCCAGGTACGGAGATACACCAACTGCAGAGGAACAGGACAGGCGCAGGCGGGTATAGATTACTCCAAAATATAGGGTGACCTGCTAAGTATCAGGACAGGTTCAGATACTATCTATTGTAAGACGGCATATTGACTGCACAATATCAGGACAGGCTCAGACATGGCTGGATTTCTCATAAGGTAGGGTAACCTGAGTATCAGGACAGGTTCAGATACTATCTATTGTAAGACGGCGTATTGACTGCACAAAATCAGGACAGGCTCAGACATGGCTGGATTTCTCATAAGGTAGGGTAACCTCCTGAGTATCAGGACAGGTTCAGATACTAACTATTGTAAGATGGCGTATTGACTGCACAAAATCAGGACAGGCTCAGATACTATCTATTGTAAGACGGCGTATTGACTGCACAACATCAGGATAGGCTCAGACATCGCTGGATTTCTCATAAGGTAGGGTAACCTCCTGAGTATCAGGACAGGTTCAGATACTATCTATTGTAAGACGGCATATTGACTGCACAATATCAGGACAGGCTCAGACTTGGCTGGATTTCTCAGAAGGTAGGGTAACCTGAGTATCAGGACAGGTTCAGATACTAACTATTGTAAGACGGCGTATTGACTGCACAATACCAGGAAAGGCTCAGACATGGCTGGATTTGTCATAAATTTCGGTAATCTCATGAGTATCAGGACAGGTTCAGACCATGTTGGATTTCTATATATCCTATGATGACATATTGACTTCACAATATCAAGACAGGCTCAAACATGGCTGGATTTTTCATAAGAAACAGTTACCTCTTAAGAATCAGGACAGATTCAGACCATGTTGGGTTTCTATCTATTCTATGATGACGTATTTACTGCACAATATCAGGAAAGACTCAGACGTGGCTGGATTTCTCATAAGTTAGGGTAACCTCATGAGTACTACGACAGGTTCAGACTGAGTTGGATTTCTATCTATTGTAGGATGGCGTATTGACTTCACAATATCAGGACAGGCTCAGACATGCCTGGATTTTTCATAAGATATGGTAACCTCCTAAGTATCAGGACAGGTTCAGACTGTATTGGGTTTGTATCTATTCTCTGACGACAAATTTACTGCACAATATCAGGCTAGGTTCAGACCATGTTGGGTTTGTATCTATTCTCTGATGATGTATTTACTGCACAATATCAGGCTAGATTCAGACCATGTTGGGTTTGTATCTATTCTCTGATAACAAATTTACTGCACAATATCAGGACAGGTTCAGACCATGTTGGGTTTGTATCAATTCTCTGATGATGTATTTACTGCACAATATCAGGCTAGGTTCAGACCATGTTGGGTTTGTATCTATTCTCTGATGACAAATTTACTGCACAATATCAGGACAGGTTCAGACCATGTTGGGTTTGTATCTATTCTCTGATGACCAATTTACTGCACAATATCAGGACAGGTTCAGACCATGTTGGGTTTGTATCTATTCTCTGATGACGAATTTACTGCACAATATCAGGATAGGTTCAGACCATGTTGGCTTTGTATCTATTATCTGATGATGTATTTACTGCACAATATCAGGGCAGGTTCAGACCATGTTGGGTTCCTATCTGTTGTCGGGTGACCTCCTGACTACAGATTACTAGGACACGCTCAGGCAGTGCTGGCTTTCTCCATAATGTAGGGTGACCTCCTGGGTCAGACAGTTGATTCTCTATTGTATGGTAACCTCCTAACTGCTGATTTCCATGAAGGCTCAGGCTCCGGCAGTGCTGAGGTCCTATCCGAATGTGGAGTGCGTGCTTTCTGTATAATGTTGGGTTTCCTGACTGCTGATGACCAGGACAGTCTTTTTGGCATCACATTATGAGGACAGTCTAGGACAGTGCTGGGTTCCAGAGGTTGTCCTTCTGTCTACAGGTAATCAGGACAGGTTCAGACCGCGTGTTTTCGTGTTGTGTCTACATATTGCACAGTGACATCATTAGAGGTACATACCCTCAGGATATCTGAACTTTATGTAGGGAGCTCACATTTTGAATGTCAGAATACATGGAAGAGGTATGTGTCCTCGTGTGACTGTATCAGGACATAATTCCCGGTGTCTGTGTATTAGGAGGAGGTGAGAGGTCTGTGTCTGTGTATTAGGAGGAGGTGAGAGGTCCGTGTCCTGGTGTCTATGTATTAGGAGGAGGTGAGAGGTCTGTGTCCCGGTGTCTGTGTATTAGGAGGAGGTGAGAGGTCCGTGTCCTGGTGTCTGTGTATTAGGAGGGGGTGAGAGGTCTGTGTCCTGGTGTCTGTGTATTAGGAGGAGGTGAGAGGTCCGTGTCCTGGTGTCTGTGTATTAGGATGAGGTGAGAGGTCTGTGTCCTGATGTCTGTGTATTAGGAGGAGGTGAGAGGTCTGTGTCCTGGTGTCTGTGTATTAGGAGGAGGTGAGAGGTCCGTGTCCTGATGTCTGTGTATTAGGAGAAGGTGAGAGGTCCGTGTCCCGGTGTCTGTGTATTAGAAGGAGGTGAGAGGTCCGTGTCCTGGTGTCTGTGTATTAGAAGGAGGTGAGAGGTCCGTGTCCTGGTGTCTGTGTATTAGGAGGGGGTGAGAGGTCTGTGTCCTGGTGTCTGTGTATTAGGAGGAGGTGAGAGGTCTGTGTCTCGGTGTCTGTGTATTAGGAGGAGGTGAGAGGTCTGTGTCCTGGTGTCTGTGTATTAGGAGGAGGTGAGAGGTCCGTGTCCCGGTGTCTGTGTATTAGGAGGGGGTGAGAGGTCCGTGTCCTGATGTCTGTGTATTAGGAGGAGGTGAGAGGTCCGTGTCCCGGTGTCTGTGAATTAGGAGGAGGTGAGAGGTCCGTGTCCTGGTATCTGTGTATTAGGAGGAGGTGAGAGGTCCGTGTCCCGGTGTCTGTGAATTAGGAGGAGGTGAGAGGTCCGTGTCCTGGTGTCTGTGTATTAGGAGGAGGTGAGAGGTCTGTGTCCTGGTGTCTGTGTATTAGGAGGAGGTGAGAGGTCTGTGTCCTGGTGTTTGTGTATTAGGAGGAGGTGAGAGGTCTGTGTCCTGGTGTCTGTGTATTAGGAGGAGGTGAGAGGTCCGTGTCCCGGTGTCTGTGTATTAGGAGGAGGTGAGAGGTCCGTGTCCTGGTATCTGTGTATTAGGAGGAGGTGAGAGGTCCGTGTCCCGGTGTCTGTGAATTAGGAGGAGGTGAGAGGTCCGTGTCCTGGTGTCTGTGTATTAGGAGGAGGTGAGAGGTCTGTGTCCTGGTGTCTGTGTATTAGGAGGAGGTGAGAGGTCTGTGTCCTGGTGTTTGTGTATTAGGAGGAGGTGAGAGGTCTGTGTCCTGGTGTCTGTGTATTAGGAGGAGGTGAGAGGTCCGTGTCCTGGTGTCTGTGTATTAGGAGGGGGTGAGAGGTCCGTGTCCTGGTGTCTGTGTATTAGGAGAAGGTGAGAAGTCCATGTCCTGGTGTCAGTGTATTAGGAGGAGGTGAGAGGTCCGTGTCCTGGTGTCTGTGTATTAGGAGGAGGTGAGAGGTCCTTGTCCTGGAGTCTGTGTATTAGGAGGAGGTGAGAGGTCCGTGTCCTGGTGTCTGTGTATTAGGAGGAGGTGAGAGGTCTGTGTCCTGGTGTCTGTGTATTAGGAGGAGGTGAGAGGTCTGTGTCCTGGTGTCTGTGTATTAGGAGGAGGTGAGAGGTCCGTGTCTCGGTGTCTGTGTATTAGGAGGAGGTGAGAGGTCAGTGTCCTGGTGTCTGTGTATTAGGAGGAGGTGAGAGGTCCGTGTCCCGGTGTCTGTGTATTAGGAGGAGGTGAGAGATCCGTGTCTCGGTGTCTGTGTATTGGAAGGAGGTGAGAGGTCAGTGTCTCGGTGTCTGTGTATTAGGAGGAGGTGAGGGGTCTGTGTCCTGGTGTCTGTGTATTAGGAGGAGGTGAGAGGTCCGTGTCCTGGTTTTCGTGTGTATTAGGAGGAGGTGAGAGATCCGTGTCTCGGTGTCTGTGTATTAGGAGGAGGTGAGGGGTCTGTGTCCTGGTGTCTGTGTATTAGGAGGAGGTGAGAGGTCCGTGTCCTGGTGTCTGTGTATTAGGAGGAGGTGAGAGATCCGTGTCTCGGTGTCTGTGTATTAGGAGGAGGTGAGAGGTCAGTGTCCTGGTGTCTGTGTATTAGGAGGAGGTGAGGGGTCTGTGTCCTGGTGTCTGTGTATTAGGAGGAGGTGAGAGGTCCGTGTCCTGGTGTCTGTGTATTAGGAGGAGGTGAGAGGTCCGTGTCCTGGTGTCTGTGTATTAGGAGGAGGTGAGAGATCCGTGTCTCGGTGTCTGTGTATTAGGAGGAGATGAGAGGTCCGTGTCTCGGTGTCTGTGTATTAGGAGGAGGTGAGAGGTCAGTGTCTCTGTGTCTGTGTATTAGGAAGAGGCGAGAGGTCCGGTGTCTGTGTATTAGGAACAGGCGAGATGTCCGTGTCCTGGTGTCTGTGTATTAGGAGGAGGTGAGAGGTCCGTGTCTCGGTGTCTGTGTATTAGGAAGAGGCAAGAGGTCCGGTGTCTGTGTATTAGGAAGAAGCGAGATGTCCGTGTCCTGGTGTCTGTGTATTAGGAGGAGGTGAGAGGTCCGTGTCTCGGTGTCTGTGTATTAGGAAGAGGCAGGAGGTCCGGTGTCTGTGTATTAGGAAGAGGCGAGAGGTCCGTGTCCTGGTGTCTGTGTATTAGGAGGAGGTGAAGAGTCCGTGTCTCAGTGTCTGTGTATTAGGAGGAGGTGAGAGGTCTGTGTCCTGGTGTCTGTGTATTAGGAGGGGGTGAGAGGTCTGTGTCCTGGTGTCTATGTATTAGGAGGAGGTGAGAGGTCAGTGTCCTGGTGTCTGTGTATTAGGAGGAGGTGAGGGGTCCGTTTCCTGGTGTCTGTGTATTAGGAGGAGGTGACAGGTCTGTGTCCTGGTGTCTATGTATTAGGAGGAGGTGAGAGGTCATTGTCCTGGTGTCTGTGTATTAGGAGGAGGTGAGGGGTCCGTTTCCTGGTGTCTGTGTATTAGGAGGGGGTGAGAGGTCCGTGTCCGGTGTCTGTGTATTAGGAGGAGGTGAGAGGTCCGTGTCCTGGTGTCTGTGTATTAGGAGGAGGTGAGAGGTCTGTGTCCCGGTGTCTGTGTATTAGGAGGAGGTGAGAGGTCCGTGTCCTGGTGTCTGTGTATTAGGAGGAGGTGAGGGGTCCGTTTCCTGGTGTCTGTGTATTAGGAGGGGGTGAGAGGTCCGTGTCCTGGTGTCTGTGTATTAGGAGGAGGTGAGAGGTTCGTGTCCTGGTGTCTGTGTATTAGGAGGAGGTGAGAGGTCCGTGTCCTGGTGTCTGTGTATTAGGAGAAGGTGAGGGGTCCGTTTCCTGGTGTCTGTGTATTAGGAGGGGGTGAGAGGTCCATGTCCTGGTGTCTGTGTATTAGGAGGAGGTGAGAGGTCTGTGTCCTGGTGTCTGTGTATTAGGAGGAGGTGAGAGGTCTATGTCCTGGTGTCTGTGTATTAGAAGGAGGTGAGGAGTCTGTGTCCTGGTGTCTGTGTATTAGGAGGAGGTGAGAGGTCCGTGTCCCAGTGTCTATGTATTAGGAGGAGGTGAGTGGTCCGTGTCCCGGTGTCAGTGTATTAGGAGGAGGTGAGAGGTCCATGTCCTGGTTTCTGTGTATTAGGAGGAGGTGAGAGGTCCGTGTCCTGGTGTCTGTGTATTAGGAGGAGGTGAGAGGTCCATGTCCTGGTGTTAGTGTATTAGGAGGAGGTGAGAGGTCCGTGTCCTGGTGTCTGTGTATTAGGAGGAGGTGAGAGGTCCGTGTCCTGGTGTCTGTGTATTAGGAGGAGGTGAGAGGTCCGTGTCCTGGTGTCTGTGTATTAGGAGGTGAGGGGTCCGTTTCCTGGTGTCTGTGTATTAGGAGGAGGTGAGAGGTCCATGTCCTGGTGTCTGTGTATTAGGAGGAAGTGAGAGGTCCATGTCCCGGTGTCTGTGTATTAGGAGGAGGTGAGAGGTCCGTGTCCGGTGTCTGTGTATTAGGAGGAGGTGAGAGGTCCGTGTCCTGGTGTCTGTGTATTAGGAGAAGGTGAGAGGTCCGTGTCCGGTGTCTGTGTATTAGGAGGAGGTGAGAGGTCCGTGTCCTGGTGTCTGTGTATTAGGAGGAGGTGAGAGGTCTGTGTCCTGGGGTCTGTGTATTAGGAGGAGGTGAGAGGTCCGTGTCCTGGTGTCTGTGTATTAGAGGGGTGTGATGTGTGTACCAGTCATTATTTATTTATTTATTAGGTTAAGGGGGTAACCTCCCTCCACACGTCTCTCATCGCCACAATCCCATTCAGCGCATTGAGTGTCTCCTGTTAAGTTTAACTCTTTCAGTCCCATTGTGTGCGTTTCTGTTGCAGACCCCCTGCCAGCGTCCCCCCACCGCCCCGGGGGACTGAGCTGTGCCTGATGTCTGTGCAGGACAGTTGAGAGGTATGAGCTAAATGCAGACACGCTTATCCTTTATCAGTCTGACCAGAGAGGGAGGGAAAATCCAGCTTTAACCCATTCACTGCCACAGGTACACATTGCTCAGTACAGGAAAATAAATCTAACATGAACCAATAGCATTTTGCCTTATAATGATTTCAATAATAAATTAGATTGCAAGCTCTTAAGAGCAAATATCTCTACGCCCACTAATTTTACTGTAAAATTAATGAATACAAATCAAAATTATTTTGAAATTTACCTGACCAGAATTTGTTCTTAACCTGTATCCTCCACCCCTTGTAAGGCGACCGGAATGGGCTAAACACCATATTAGACTGATCATACCTCAATATCTGCCATCAAATATATAGCAAGCTGTTTTCTGTTTTCTATTTTTGTTTCTTCCCTTTCCTGGCTTCTGTCCTTGAGGGACACCAACAGGGCAGAATTTCAGGATTTCACTGCTCAGGTCCAATTATTATAACTAAAATAACCGATGTTCAGGCTGAGAGATCCTTTATTTATTTATTGATTGATTGTAATGGCAAGTGCGAACCAGTAAACCAATCCAATCAGCTCATCATCCTTTCTCCCCTTTTTAATATTTTTAAGTAATTATGCTGCTGTGGAATCTACCATTTTAATTTCTTCTCATCCCACTTCTTGATTTGGGAGAGACTTTGAATGCACACGAAGTGTCTATCTGCACAGTGAGAATGTGGTCCCTAAAACTGCCAGTGTTTTCAATAGGAATAACTGATAGAAACAGACAGCAACATGTCAAATATTTGGCTAAATAATATATATTGGTGTTCTTACAAAAGTTAGGTTTTTTGTGGGTATTTTTAGGGAATTTAAATATTTCCTTATAATCTCTGGCTATTGATGCACCAAATTTTAGAAAATGTTTTTAAAGGTAAAATAATAAGCCCCACTATTACAAATATTAGAGGAGATGGAAATGCAGGGGGAGAGAGAAGTGCAAAATATTGCAGATAAATGAATAAATATGTATTGCACAATATTAAAAATGATTATAATAAAAAAAAAACATAAAATATACAGTGAAACGTAAAAGGAAACAAATGGTGGTACATCACACTCACCTTTGTTACTCTCAAACAAAATGAGATACAAAGACAGCTCAAAGGATGGATAGTCCCCACATCCAGGTAAGATGGAAATGTCGGTCTTGGGGTGTCCAGAAATACCAAGTTTAACTGGGTTATAGTGTGGTTCTCACTATTCTTTGGTAGGAACCATTATTCGGATTGGCATATTTTGCAAGCAGTGGTATTTATACTATACACATCTTAACACTTTCTAGCCGGTATAACCATTGAGAAAGACCCAGCAGGGTCGAAACGCGTTTGGAATATAGTACAGAGCTGTCCGTAGTTTATGCACATTGGTGCAGTTGTGTGTGTATATATATATATATATATATGTATATATATATATATATATATATATGTATATATATATATATATATATATATATATTGCATTATATTTAATTCTCTATCTATCTATCTATCTATCTATCTATCTATCTATCTATCTATCTCTCTCTCTCTCTCTCTCTCTATCTATCTCTCTCTCTCTCTCTCTCTCTCTCTCTATATATATATATATATATATATATATATATATATATATATATATATATATATCCACTATACTGACTGACTCCATCTAAGCCATACTGTGTTGGCCACTTGACCCCTACAGTAGAGGCCATTTTTATATAGATTTGTATATGGGGTGATATAATATACTATTACTAGTGAGATCCAGCCACTGGACAACCCAGGTGGATAGTAAGAATCACACTATATCCCAGTTGGTACTTCTGGACACCCCAAGACAGGCATTTCCATCTTACCTGGACGTGGGGACTATCCCTCCTTTGAGCTGTCTTCATATCTCACTTTGTTTGAGGGTAACAAATGTGAGTGAGATATACCAGCATTTGTTTCATATTACTTTTCACTGTTTTTTTTTTTTTTATGTTCGATTATTACAATCATTTGTATTCTTGTGCAATAAATATTTATTAATTTATCTGCACTATTGGGTTTTTGCGCTTCTCTCTCCCCCTACATTTCCCTCTTGTTTTTCATGCATATGAGCACCAGTGAATGGTGCTCTCATAGAAAGCGGCATCCCCTAGTGTGATAAGTTGAATTTTCATAAACTAAGAGTCATACCAGCACCACAAACAGTGGATTCCCATCCATCCAGCTCTACAAGCAGTGTACTTGCACAAAGACTATATATATATCCTATACAGGGGACCGCTGTGATGTGATATTGACATTTTCATTGCCAAAGTTCAACCTGGTATAATTAATATTCTACTGTATATTTTTCTCATGATCTACTTTATACAGTTTTTCTTGATATAGTATCCTTGTGACTGTGTACTATATAAGCATATCTATTAAGACCTCTTTAGGTGAAATACAGTGTGTTTGTTTTAGCGCCCTGTGGGGATTCCATCATTATCTTCGGAGATCTAAAGTGGTTGAACTTGAATAAATAAAAATAAACTATAATGTAAAAGGGCAAAATAAAAGCATACATACAAATACAAAAATACATTCCAAACATTAGGAGTTTATACAATTTTCTAACTCATTTTGGAAAGTATTTTCATTCATTATTCAGCACATTTTTTATTTGTCTTACCAGAAAATTATCAAAATTTTGATAGCACAAATTATTATATGTAAACTCCTCAAATGACATAAAAACATAAAATGGAACAATAAATTTCCATACAAATCTGTGACTTAATTTATTCCGATAAAAAAGTCAACTCACTATTTTTAGCATCTTTACTGAATTCCAGATTTAACTACTCCAAAACTCTTTAAAAAAAAAGGATCTGAGACTGAATCAAGAGAGGCAAACGGGAGAGATGTCTAATCGTCATTTTCAAAGGTCTATTATGGTGGCTCAAATCTTTAGTATAATTATCCCACATTTTCCATTTGGAAACAGAATTTTTAATGACTCCCATTTCTAGGAAGTCTGATTCTAATAAATTATTTTTCATTATAATATATTTTTGTTAATTCCATGAAGGTACATAATTTTGATTCCATTTCGAAGCAATCAATCATTTAGCTGCCATTATGTATAACAAAAAATGTTGTATCCAAGGTAAAATCAGCAGGTAAAATGTAAAATAAAACCATTTCTGGTGTAGGAAGGATTGAAATTTTGCTAATTAAAGAAATTTGGTTTAAATCGCACATACAAAATGTTTGAATTACTATGCATTTCCACCATATGCGATAATGAGAACCTATTTGTCCACATTTGCGCCAGCAGAGTTTTAATTTCTCATCTTTGCTAATTTGCGCCAACTTTGTTGGAACCAAGTTCCATCTGTTCAGCACTTTATAAAATATTTCTATGTATGAAGCATTTTCAATAAATCTATCTGTCAATACAAATGCATTAAACCATGTTTCTATTGGCATGAGCAACATTATTTTTTGATAACAATAAATAATTATAAAACATATAAAAAAATATAATATTTCATAAATTAAATTAAAAAAGGGAAAACAATGTCAAATAATTATATTTAGTTTTCAAAATGTATCCTGAGTTAATTTATTAATTATGGGCAGTAAAGGGTTATAGTAAAATTAAACCATTTATAAAATTACCTTTCCATTTCATTTGTGTTGTTGTTGTTTTTTCTTCATAGTTTTTGGGTGGGGAAACAATGTTAGCATTAAATTAAAATATAATTAAGTCAAGAATGCAGAAAATGTGGAATGTGTAATGCCACTGAGGCACATTATATATATATTCAGCATTTGTGGATTAACTGGATTCTGCAGTAAAGTACGTTCAAAGTAATATCTCTGTAATAATACCAATATGTGGCCAAAAAATATATATTTCCGCTAGAATTTGCAGAAAATATTAAACAAATATTGTATCCCTAAATTTCAAAATAGGCAAACAAATTTTAAAATGTAAAACAAAAACGCAGCCTCAAATTTATCATGTTTTATATTGAATTATGCTACTGTAGAACCTCCCATTTTGGTTTCTTTTTACAAATCAACTTCCTGCCAAGGTAGATCTATATGCACAATGGGGATATGGCAGCTAATGCTGCCAGTGTTTCCAACTGGATTAATGGAAAGCTCATTAGGTTACAAACATACACACTCATGAGAAGTAAAAGCTGAGAAAAAAAGGGTACCCACACATTAAAGACAAACTGCATATAACCGCTAAAATGTAAAGAATATGTTTTTTTCTGTTTTGATTTAGCCATCTAAAACATGTTTGCCAACATTTTATCAACTTTACTTATTCAAAATGGAAAATTGAATATATTTGATATTTTAATATGGTTATTGGATAATTCCAATAAATTAGTTAAAACTAAATTTTAAAACTTCTAACACACTTCTGTTTTTTTCCCAGGTTAAGCATCAAAAACAAAAGCCGAGATGGGGGAGTGGAGTTTTCTTAGTTCGCTGCTGGACGCAGTTCAGGAACACTCACCATTGGTTGGGCGTTTCTGGCTTGTAGTGATGCTGATCTTCCGTATCCTCATCCTGGCAACGGTGGGGAGTGACATGTTCGAAGACGAGCAGGAGGAGTTTGTGTGCAATACTTTACAACCAGGTTGCCGGCAGGTATGCTACGACCGAGCCTTCCCCATTTCCCACTACCGATTCTGGGTCTTCCATATTGTCCTGCTGTCGGCACCAGCTGTGCTGTTTGTCATTTACTCAATGCACCAGAGTGCCAAAATGGGTCGAGATGTAGAGGAGGAAGAAGCATCAAGGGATGGACGGCAAGTGAACACAAGGCCAAAACTGAGGCCGGACCAACGAGGGAGGCACATCCGCATTTTCTATCTGGTCAATGTAATAATAAGGATCTTAGCAGAAATTGGGTTTTTGGTGGGACAGTGGCTTCTGTACGGCTTTAAAGTGGATCCAGAATACCAGTGCCAGCGTGAGCCTTGTAAGCACACAGTGGATTGCTTTGTGTCTCGACCAACTGAGAAGACCATCTTTCTACAATTCTACTTTGTAGTGGGGGTTATATCTACACTTCTCAGCCTATCAGAATTGCTGCATATTTTGATAAAGGGTAAGTGTGTGAGAAATGAGCGTTCTCACCATCCACCACCAGCCTATGAGAGGGACAACTGGTCCAATAGAGAGCATGAGAGGACTAGCCATTTTCTGTTACAGGGGCAGGCCAAAAATGGTCGGGAAGTTACTGTGACTGATGGACACCAGCTGTCTATCTCATACCCTCCTGGTGCAAACTACAATGTGAAAGTTGCGCCCAGTTCGGCCAATAGCAGTAAATCATCCAGGATATTAGCCAATGGAGACTTAACTGTGTAATAGCAGTGGGCAGATACAATGTAACCTATGAGTCTGATATCACACTCCCCACAAGCCTTGACTCAACACAAAATATGAGGCATTTGAAGGTATATGCAGTGGTGGAGGAAAGGCCAATCATGGCTTTAGTACCAGAGTGGTCGAATAAAGAGCCTGGCCTAGAATGAGTAGCTCTCTTGACAGCCAAATGCAATGGAATTAAAGAAAGGTTCCTTATCTGAACAGTTGAGAGGATGACTTATATGAGTCTACCTAAAAGACACATGGATTAACATTTGGACCGAAACCAGGACTACTACAACATTTGCCAAATAACATAATATTATTGTTTAGAGCCAAGTCAATGGATTTACATTTGTTGTGACATCTTCCTGACCATCCAAAAAACCTACAATAACCCAACTATGTAATAATTTGTTGCATGAACCACACTGGCCATTGAAGTATGAAGACATGTCTATTCTGGGACCTTTTATCTCCACAGTGCCTTTTCAATACATTAACAATCTTGCCTTATAGTTGAAACATTTGCCAGTGGTGTGGGACACCCATTTAGTATGGAACAAACTCTTAATGAAGGCTATTCCTCACATACTGATCTGTATAATGAAAGGGTAATTAATCCATACCTACCATATTGCAAGTTTTGGTAGAATTATTCTACCATATTGACAAATGCAGCTATATTGTAAATTTTTATTTAAATTATATTCTTTGTAAATATTGTATAAAGATTTATTTTTAAATGGGGTTCACGAAATGACCCATGATGGATTGTAGCAGTCATTTTTATAGGTTTAGCGTCCTGAGTATAAGTCAAGGTCCATGACTGTGTTGGATTTAAAGCACAAAAAGTTAGCAAATAGGAGGAGTAGATGGGATAAGTCATTTTTTTACTTGCTAACAAATTCTATATTTACATGTTACAATACAATATTATTCTAAAATTAAATTGAAGAATAGAGATGCCAGATAAGATCAAAAAAATATCTATCTGATATAGACCACTTAAAAGATTGTGTTATCTCAAGGTCAACTCTAATGTGAATAATGACATCATTTCCCTCTATGAGGTACCGCCCCTGAGGAGCTAAAATTACCATAAAATGTATAACCTAGCAGAATTTTACACTAGCAATATCTAGAGTCCCTGAGTCAAAATTATGAGGTGTATCATTTTGCCAAAGCAGGTCCATGTATAACCTTTGCAGTATTCATTTTGTGGTTAAAGTGTGTAGCTGTTTGACCCCATTCAAAACACATTATTGAATACTTTTCCTTATCTTAGAGTGATACAACCAAAGGTTCCAGTTACTGCGGAAATTAAATATAAATATATGTTATTAAGAATTTAATTGCTAGATAACTGAATTTGAAAGTTGGGTATTTTAAGTATTATCTATTAATGGACCTACCTACCTATTTAATTCTTTAATTCCCTTTCACAATGGGGGTGAAAAAGACAGAGAGCATGTCTAGTTGGATGAATAATAAGTCACAGAGACTTTTGATAGTTAAGCTCTTAATATTATAATATTATTATTATTATTGTTATTATACTAGGTATATTCTTCTTCTTCTCGCCCTCATTGTGAGCAATAAATAATGGCAGAAACAGGAGTAATTTATGCTTATTTCCTGCTCAGAATTCAGAGAAATACAGCTATTGCACTGCATTCTGGGAACCTGGGCAGGGACATGCAAATGTGCCCACAAAGGCTTCGCTCTAATAATAAATAAAGCTTTAAGAAGCCTCCATCGTACAGTAGTACAGTAAATAAATAGTACATTTGTGTTCACACAATGGTACATTTGTATTCACATCTAAAACAAGTTAGAAAACCTGCTTCCAGCTCAGAATTCTAGGAAAGTTATTGCACTGCATTCTGGTAACAAGGGCAAGGACATGCAAATATGTGTGTGTGTGTTTGAAAACATTGAACCTAAGAGCATAATTAGGCTGGAAAATTATCATAAAAATATTTTTCAAATTAGAAAAAAAATGTTGATGCCTCTGCACAACCATGGAGGAATCCATGTTATTGGATGGAAAATGAATGAGATATGTTTACATTTCTGTACAGCTGTGGTTGCATCTATTGATGCAACTTCCAGTTTTGGGGCCTGTGAGGAGGAAGGGTGGTGGTGTTATTATCTAACAAGGGTTCTGGACCTCTGCCTGTTCCCTCCTCCCCCACCCATCCCTCTTCTCCTTACTACAAAGAGACCCCCATGATCCAGCTCTCAGGATGTGATATATCAATCAAAAAATCATATTTTCCATAAAAAAAAAAAAAATTATGTCCATGGCTTAAACAAAGGCTGATGTTAGTTTGTACATATTTGAGAAAGTAGTACCTTTTTTGTTGATCTACAGTGGTCCGTTACAATAAACTTTCAAGCGCCATTATCTAATGTTTCCATCAAAAAGTTTTTATAAGAACTATTTTGTAATTAAATGTATTTATATGTATAATTTTTATTTTTCTAATAACGGTGACCTTTGCTGTGTCCCTTTAATTGGGAATTTAAATACCAGTGGTGATTGAAATCTTTTAATTTTCTATAAATTATGGGTAACTAATACTGCTTTGTATACCCACAGTATTATTGGCAGCTCTCTTAGGTCCCGTCTTATCCTCTTTATTCTTCAGTACTCCATGAAATCTTTTGCACTAAAATATAAACATATATTTCTGTATAAGAAGTTCTACAAAATGGAGCAATATTTGAATTTTCTATGTAGATATATATATATATATATATATATATATATATATATATATATATATATAATGTAATGTTGTGCAAAATAATAAATACTAATGACCCAAACATAGAATAACACCTTATGAGTTTGTTTTATTTTTCACGGTTTAAAGGGCAACTGTAATGTGGGTGTTTGGTGTGGTTTAAATGGTAACCATAACCTGTCCGAAACAAATCAGCATCGTGTCAGGAGGTGACCTTATATTCCAGGAAATCCAGCAACGCCTGAGCCTGTCCTGATAATCTGCAGGCACTAGATAACCCTACACTAAACACAAACCTGCATTGTCTGAGCCTGCCCTGCTACTGTGCATTTGGGATGTCATGTTACATTAGCTTTGTCTGAGCCTGTCCTGTTTCTCTTTGCAAAGACGGTCACTCTACATTATATTATGTGTGAGCCTGACCTGATAATCTGTAGTCTGGAGGATAATTATTACATAGAGGCCTAGGCATTGTCTGAGCCTGTCCTGGTAATCAGCAACCAGGAGGTTACCTTACATTACATAAAAACTGAGCCTGTCCTGATAATGCCCTACATTAGACAGACCCCCATAATTCTCTGAGTCTGCCTTGATAATGTGCAGACAGCGGGTTGCCATACATTAGACACCCAGCATTGTTTGAGCCTGCCCCAATATTGTGCAGATCGGGGGTCACCATACATTAGACACCCAGCTCAACCTGAGCCTGTCCTGAAAATCTCCAAAGAGCTCACCCGACAATTGTCTTTAACCAGATCTGCTGAGATCGAGATATTACTTATTTATTTCCTGTCTTCCTGTTGTGGAATTTTCTCTCAGGAAGCAGAGACAGAAAACAGGCAGAAGGAGGGAATGTTTTATTATCTCAAGTACATTTCCATAGATAGATCCTGCCTGTCACAGACTGCTAACCTCTCGGCTGCACCTCTTGTGTCTCCTCGCAACCTACTACTGCACATGCTATGTATATATACTGTATAGATATGCTGTATATGTAAATATGTATGTATTGGTGTATATATGGAGGATACTGTATTTTTAATATGTATAAATGGAGTGTATATTGTATATAAAAGTACTATATATATTTTTAAAAAATTATTTATATATATATATAATAGAATATTGCCCGTCAAAAAATGACGGCAATGAAATTGTAAGTGAGCTAATGCTGTTTAGTGGTAATCAAGTAAATAATACATTAATAAAGTAATATACTTTACCTATTTTCAAGTAATATATGCAGCATTGTGTTGAAGAGCTGGCAATCTGTTTTCATGTTGCTGCAGCATCAGTGCTGTGGAGCTGCTGTGTAAGTGTCATGAATGTGTGCAGTGTGTAGTGTAATAGTGTGCGTGCGCGAGGCAAATCCGTTAGCGTAGCTGTGTACTTCCGCATTGTATAAGGTATTGTTCTAAAATGGCGCCTAATGTGTGGTATGCGGCTGTGGCTGATATAGCGTCCTTGTTTTCGGATCTCATCCGACTTTTTCGGAATATCCGTAGGTGTTTGGTGGTGTTTTGCGTGTTTAGGGTCCTTTAGCCTCGTTTTCGTTTTGTTCGGCGGCCATTTTTTCTCTCGCTTGGGTGATTTTCGGGTGTCTAAACTCCGAAATTTGTACTTAAATCGAGGTGTAACTTCACTTGCAGAGGTCCTGGGTGCCCCCCCCCCCTTGCTGTTTGTAACCTTTTTATGTGTTTGTTGTGTGTATTTATTGTTTTTGGGGTCGCGCGGGTTGCGTCCTTGTGTACGTCTTTTTCGGGAAATCCGTAGGTGTTTGGGGGTGTTTTGCGTCTTTAGACTGCTGTAGCCTCGTTTTTCGTTTTTTTTCGGCTGCCATTTTTTCACTCGCTTAGGGGATTTTCGGGTGTCTAAACTCTTTTATTTTGAGTTAAATTGAGGTGTAACTTCAGTTTTTGAGGTGCTGGGTGCCCCCCCTTGCTGTAGGTAAGCTTTTTTATGTATTTGTTGTGTGTATTTATTGTGTATATGTAATGTTTACATTGTGCACACTATGTGTAAATAATGCCTATTGGATATACCATGTGTATTCTGAATATATACAATATACATTATGTTACACCTCAATGTATATATAATGTATACCAAATTTTGACCTACAGGAAAATCGGGGGATATATGTGATAGGAGTCATTGGTGATTTCAGGGTTGTTAGTTGATATTTATATTTTAATCTATTCCACAGTTTGAGTGAGTACTGACATATATATATATGCAGACTATGGGCCTCATTCTATTAGCGGCCGTAAATCGTCCGTAAGGCTGCGATTCCTTGCGGGGGTTCAGTTAACTCGCGATTCTATTATACGGCCCCGCAAGGATCTCCTCTTACGGCCGGCCGCATATCTTGCAACCGGCCTTAAGCTCTGAAATCTTTAAACGGAAAAATAAATTCAAGCCTGCACTGTACAGCTCTGTAAATGCTAGGGATCATATTGGGGGACATGAGGATTAAAAGTAACCCCCTCTCAAGCTTGCACATCAGCCCAAACCCGAGTTCAAATTAACTGTTTATTTTCCGGCTGCGGCGTGGGCGGGTCTGAGGTGCTCCAAGCACTCTGGACTTTTTACATGGATATTTTACGTATATTAAAAATAAAATATTTTACGGATTTGAGTATAGGGTAATTATGTGCTATTTTTGCTAACACCGAATATCACTTTATAGACTCCACAAAGTGCAGGATGGCTTTATTTGAGCTATTTTATGTGCTTAATTGGTGCTAGCGGGACCTGTTTGCTGCAAGTAAGCTGCGGCTCGCTTTTAGCCTTGCAGACAGGGTTCCCGGTGCAATAGAATCGCAACCAGGCTTTTCTTACGGCCGATTTCCTTGCAGCCGTTTTCGATCATATTCTTTCCTCCGGCGCGATCGGCCGCAAGAAATAGCAAGGCACAGGCCGGAAGCCTGCCGGAATCCCCGGCCGGAGGGGAATAGAATAGCCGAATAGCTTGCGGCCGGTCCTTGCGGCCCCGCACCGGCTGTGGCCGGTAATAGAATGAGGCCCTATGCATTTTATAAGTGTATATATACGCAGATTCATGAGTAATATGGTATGTGCAGTGTATATAAAAGCAAATGTCCATATTAATTACATGTATATTATGTGCAGTATGTGCTGTCCAAATAGCTTTTGAATGACACAGCAGCTCTTCAGTTACGACTGCCAGAGGTGGGTTATGGAGGAATCTGTAACTTACTGAGTGATCTGAAGGCTTTCTAACTTTGCACTCCTGTACATACTGTAATATCTGTGGAATTGTAAGATGTTTTTTGGTTGTTGTTAATATAATTTGATATTAAAACAGGAAGAGAATAAATGTCCTGATAGGCAGCACAATTCAGCAAAGTAGCCAACAGCTATGTTTTTCCTGGTCCCAAGGCACTCAGGGTTTCTTATTGAGCTGTGTCTGCTATAGAAATGTCAAATTGACAAATATTTTGGTGCTTGAACATAGTGCTCCCTGCTGGTAGACACCCTAGACACTTGCCTATTCTGCCTAATGGTAAATCTGACCATGATTACACCTCAATATGTTTCAACCTGCATTAGTTTCAAAGCCTCAAAATACCCCCAGCTTTTTACTGGGCTGTACCTCTGTGATTACAAGTTGTTATACTCTCTTGATTTTGTTGTTCAGTCAAGTCTGACTATTAGTGACCTTATGGGTCATATGCCAGGCACATCTTGTGTCTGGTTGTTCTTATCCATAAAGTTATCGTGGCAAAGATACTGGAGTAGATTGCCAGTTCCTTCTCCAGTGGACAGTGATTTGTCTGACCTCTCTGCTATGACCTGTCTATCTTGGGTTACCCTACATGGTATAATTCACATATTCATTGAGGTACTCAAGCCCCCTCACCACAACAAGGTAGCGATCCAGAAGAGGCCTCTATTGATAGTTTTATTTAAAGAAAAATGCAAACATACTATTAAGATGTTGTGCATTTAATGTATGATGTGTAAATATAATCTGTACTATGTACATATAATTTAACATATAGCTTTTCTAAAGTAAGGGACAAAATATCCATTCGGTGTTGAATAAGGAGAACCATTTATAGGATCCCGTAAAACAATTATTACAAAAGAAATCTGTTAAATAAAATATACAGTAAAAGCTGACTCAAGCTACGTCAATCTGACCTAAATATTTAACCTTGCCATGCAAATGTTTATAACTGACTTAATAAAAAGGGCAATATATAATTATATTATTTCAATGATAGACATCTAACAAATCCTACTTGTGCAGGAAACTATTCCAAGTCTAGGATGGCTTCTATCACTGTAAATATGCATGTGTAATTATGATATTATTAATAGAAATATCTATATTCAAGTTTTTATCCCCCTGCAATCAAATACTCATTACCCACAAATGATAAAGTCATTTAAGTGATCAGCAGAGGTTTTTAATATGGAATCATTTGAAAATATGGGTATAAACAACTATTGTCTCAGTTGAATGTTTTTAATAAAATGCATATTCCTCCAGTAAATAAACATTGAGGTTTATAATTTTTAGCCGTCAGTCAGCCTTTGTGATCCACCCACACAAAAATATTCATGTCCTTTTAATACATATCTCTTGTTCCTAGATATGAATTCTAGGATAACTACCAAGAGTTGTAGGAGGTGTAGAAAGAACCCATTTGGTAAACATATATACCACCGTACCTGATGTGATTCCAATTGTCAGTTTCGTTTCAGAGACTATTCTATGAGAAGCAAGTCCATGTTTGCCTATAGAAGGGTCATTCACGTCAAGGCTTTATTACATAAAGCATCACTATAATACCATAATGAGCTAGCAGCCTTATTAATTTGCAATTCGGCCAATTGAATAGGGCTCTATTTAAGCACATAGTATATTTTTTTTTACTGAAGTTTTTAGTTAGTGAAGACCTTGCATTTAGATAGAAATTCACTAACTAAAAACTTCTGTAAATAAAATATGCTATGTGCTTAAATAGAGCTCTATTCAATTGGCCGAATTTCAATTTAATAAGGCTGTAGGTGTTTCAATTATGCATTGGTCGTTAATACTTCCTATTTCAATATTTATAATAACAATATTTGATATTAAATTAATTTTTCCAAGAGAGTGTCAGCCTCCAATTAAGTGTTGTTTAAGGGAGGTTATGAGTCAAAAGGATTTTAAAAGCAATCTGATTAGATAAAAATAATTCTGTTAAACGCATATCTAAGTGAGCTGGATTAGTACATTTCTGCACTCTATAGGCAAAAAACAGCTTATGTGAATCCAGCACATGTTATAAAGCATTTTTTTTATTAATATCTAAAAATCCTTCTAATGATTATGTTGACACCTCCAGGGGGTGTCTAAACAGGCATCTGATCCCCGCCCAATCAGCATGCAGCATCCGGGGAGCAATATTAACCCACTATTTACCTGCTCTTGCTTGCTCAGCCAATCTCCTTGCAGCTTCCCCCTTGCAGCTTCCTGACACATATCAGTGATACACTACATTTCCCAGGCTGCTTTGCACCACAGACAGGAACCCAGAGTTAATTCAAGAGTTTCAGCAAATCTAATTGGCCAAAACAAATCATTCTAAATTTGAGAAATTAGCCTGGGTTTGGAGGGTGTTAATTGATTTCCATTTGTCAGAAATTACTAAAATCAGAAATTACAATTATTGTTAAACACTTTGTAGCACAGGACGGAAATGATGAAAAGGAAGTGTATGAAAACATGTGACTTCCCACAGTAGGGCAAAACTCATGTCTGCATCATTCCAAAACAAAATGGATACAATGCCTGTGATTGGTCAAACTGAATATGACTGTTATGCTAATTTTAGAAGAGATTGGCTGGGGGTGTCAACTTTGAAAGCCAACTGTTTGCAAATGCAAGAAATTCAGCTGACCTCAAGGTGAGTGTTTAAATGTAAATTTTGGTATTTTTTCATCCAAACATTTTTTTTTTCATACACTACTGATTCTCCTCCATCAGATACATTCATAATCCAGAAAATTTAGATATGCCTTTGAAATATACAGAAAATGCTATTTCAAACTGACCTAATTATTTAACCACACAATGCAAATGTTTATATTTGACTTAATAAAAAGGGCAATATATAATTATATGTATTCCAATACAGACATCTGACAAATACTATTTGTGAAGGAAACTATTGCAAGTCCAAAATGGCTTTTGTCAATTATTATAATTATTTGACATAGCAAATATGTATGTGTAACTATTATTATTATTATTATAGTTTATTTATAACGCGCCAACATATTCCGTAGCGCTGTACATAAATTAGGTTCAGACAATGATAAATACAGATTAACATTTAGCAAAGGAAGGAGGGCCCCATCTTTGAGCTAGGAATCCACAGCCTTATTAAATTGCAATTCGGCAAATTTAAAAGGGATCTATTTAAGCACACAGCATATTTTTTTACAGAAGTTTTTAGTTAGTGAACTTCTATCCAAAAGCAAGGTCTTCACTAAAAACTTCTGTAAAAACAATATGCTATGTGCTTAAATAGAGAATCGCAATTTAATAAGGCTGCCAATGTCCATGGTGAATTCCCAAAGTACTTAGGATTGAAACTCGCAGACTTATAATCTATTATTAATAGAAAGATTTATATTCAAGTTTCCATCCCCCTGCAATCGAATGTATTATATTATTTATCATTACCTTTAAAATAATAATACATTTATATAGGCTTTTCTCCCAAAAAGGACTCAAAGTGCTCAGGAGAGGAGAGCAAAACAGAGATAGAGTTGTTACTTATTGGAAGGTCTAGGTAAAGAGGTTGGTCCTCAATCTCTTTTTGAAAATATCCAAATTAGAGGCCTCTCTTATTGAGCGTAGCAGAGAGTCCCAGTCTTTTATTGCTGCACACAGAAAGGTGTGATGAGATTCTGAGGATGGCTAATAGAGTTTTTGCAGATCTCAGAGCATGAGTTGGATCATAAAGAGTGAGGAACCCTTTAAGATAGCTGGGGCATTTGAGACAGGCCTTTAGTTTACCAGTCTGGTTCTAAAGATAATCTTTTGAGAAGCAGACTGATTAACGCTTTCTTTGGTTCCCCAGGAACAGCTCAGTATTTTTGTGAATGCTGGCCCAATCAGATCAGGACAATGTTTGAGAAGATGAGTGGGGCCGGGGTCCAAACTCAGCTGGTGGAGCACAGCTGCTTAATTATTATGTGACCCACGTCTACTTGAGCAAATTCGGACCATGAAACCAGAAAGTTCACATTCACCTGCCCTTGCTCTTGACATGCATAAGCCATCACTCTTGAAATGGCAGTTCCAAATAAACCATATCTGTGAAATACTGGACAAACTTTGTGCATTGTGATTGGGATAATTTCTCCTTCCTTGCTGGTAATCATAGCTTGATATTTTTTAGATGGTCTGCTAGTTTTACCTTGTCCTCAGGTTTTTGAGTTCTCTTCCAGAACTGTTCAATACTGTACCCCTTCACACCATCATCAAACCTGGTAACGCAAATTGGGGAAAATCTGCTTTTTGTGCTGGAACATGTGTAGTTTTCTTAGTGTTTTCCACCCCAGCTTCATATATGTGTTTTCTGAAGGATTCCTAAGCATTTCAGGATAGAAGCTATGGATGTCTCAATTGGTGCTTTACCCATGGATTGCCTTATGGCCTATAAGAAACTGATAGTATAGTATGGCAGTAAAAAAATTTCAGGAATGAGAGAGTTAATCGTTTGGGCATCCTGCTATGTTCACAAGCGCAATGAGTAGGGCAGGGACAGACAAGCAGGCTTGGTTGGCTTGGTGAGAAACATAGCTGACTAAAGGTGTAAGGCGGTATTTGAAGTGCTGATATCAGCATTATTTAGCAGTTGATTATAGATAGCACGACTACAGTATATTTTAGGCCTATTTTTTGTGTATTAACCCATTGAAGGGTGGCACGTCCTTTGAGCGCTGGACAACAGCGTGCGCCCATATCGGGCACCCAGAAAAGAGTGCGCCTGACAACTGAGCACCAACCTGCGAGAGAGGTAGAGGATGGGGTGCAGGGGAGAGAGGGGATGGGGTGAGGGAATGAGGAGATAGAGTGAGGGGTTTGGGTGGAAGAGGGAGAGAGAGGATGAGAGAGAACATGGGTGCAGGGGTCAGAGAGACAGCATAGGTGCAGGGGATAGAGAGAGCATGGGTGCAGGGGACAGAGAGAGAGAGCATGGGTGCAGGGGACAGAGAGAGAGAGCATGGGTGCAGGGGACAGAGAGAGAGCATAGGTGCAGGGGACAGAGAGAGAACATGGGTGCAGGGGACAGAGAGAGAGAGCATGGGTGCAGGGGACAGAGAGAGAGCATAGGTGCAGGGGACAGAGAGAGAACATGGGTGCAGGGGACAGAGAGAGAGAGCATGGGTGCAGGGGACAGAGAGAGAGAGCATGGGTGCAGGGGACAGAGAGAGAACATGGGTGCAGGGGACAGAGAGAGAGCATGGGTGCAGGGGACAGAGAGAGAGCATGGGTGCAGGGGATAGAGAGAGAGCATGGGTGCAGGGAACAGAGAGAGAGAGCATAAGTGCAGGAGTCCAAATAGAGCATGGGTGCATGGAACAGAGAGAGAGAGCATGGGTGCAGGGTATAGAGAGAGAGCATGGGTGCAGGGGATAGAGAGAGAGCATGGGTGCAGGGAACAGAGAGAGAGAGCATGGGTGCAGGGAACAGAGAGAGAGAGCATGGGTGCAGGGAACAGAGAGAGAGAGCATGGGTGCAGGGAACAGAGAGAGAGAGCATGGGTGCAGGGAACAGAGACAGAGAGCATGGGTGCAGGGGACAGAAAGAGAGAGCATGGGTGCAGGGAACAGAGAGAGAGCATGGGTGTAGGGGACAGAGAGAGAGAGCATGGGTGCAGGCAACAGAGAGAGAGAGCATAGGTGCAGGGGACAGAAAGAGAGAGCATGGGTGCAGGGGACAGAGAGAGAGAGAGCATGGGTGCAGGGAACAGAGAGAGAGAGCATAGGTGCAGGGGACAGAGAGAGAGCATGGGTGCAGGGAACAGAGAGAGAGAGCATAGGTGCCGACTATCTCAACTTCAATCCATTATGAATGCCTCTGCTAGACTCATCTTCCGTACACAACGTTCAGTGTCGGCATCACCTCTCTGTCTATCACTCCACTGGCTTCCCTTAGCCTCAAGAATAAAATTTAAAATCATGACCCTAACTTACAAAGCCCTCAATAATAACGCTACCCCATACATCTCTGCTCTCATCTCCAAATACTCCCCCACCCGCCCTCTTCATTCTGCTAATGGCCTTCTTCTTTCTACAACTCTTGTCACCTCCTCTCACTCCCGCCTCCAGGAATTTTCTTGTGCTGCCCCTAGTCTCTGGAACTCCTTGCCTCGCTCCACCAGATTATCCTCTTGCCTTAAAACATTTAAAACCTCACTTAAAACGCATCTCTTTAAAGAAGCGTATCATCTTCCACCCTAACACGCTTATCACCTCTCTCTCCCTCTTTTACCACTCACTATCCCTTAGATTGTAAGTCTGCGAGTTTCTATCCTAAGTACTTTGGGAATGCACCATGGACATTGGATTCCTAGCTCAAAGACAGGGCCCTCCTTTCTTTGCTATATGTTAATTTGTATTTATCTTTGTCTGAACTTAATTTATGTACAGGGCTACAGAATATGTCGGCACTTTATAAATAAACTATAATAATAATAGGTGCAGGGGACAGAGTGTGGAGATGGGGTACAGAAGAGGAGCGTTGATGCCTTCTAAACTGCAGTCTCTCTGGCAGATGGGGATGCATGGTGGCGTGCAGTTGTCGGGCACGTTTTTTTCTGGAGCGCAGATGTCAGCGCCTACCGGATGGAGCGCAGTTCTCCCCAGCTCAAAATGTGGTATGCCCATTGAAGAGCTGTACATAACCAGCTTGTGAGCGGAATATTTGTGAATAGGTTTATTATGAGGATGGAGTTTATAAGCATTTAGAGAAGCTATGAGAAATGACCTTGTTTGTCTGTAGAAGGGTCACTCACCTCAAGGCTTTGTTAGCTGAAGGATCACAGTGATGGGATTCCAAGCAGTATCAATCTGCCCCGATTGTTATGGAGTCATCTGTGAAGAGACCTTTCCACTGCCAGTGTGACTTCCTTTGGAGTAAAGGATGGGATAATAACAATATTAATAATAATAATAATATTAATAATTCAGAGGCTGTCCTCAAAGCAAAAGCTTGTTCCCAAGGTAGTGGAGAACATTGTGTTGCTCCAACTTTGTGCCTGAAAATGTAGCACTGCCTGCTAGACAAAACTGCTCCCCATTGACCTTATAGTGAGTGGAGATCAAGAGCAGTTTAGTCTGAGCTTTGAATGTTGATTTAATGTTAATTAATGCTTTTTTAAATGACTGATTATGAATGTTATTAATGATTAGTGCCTAATTAAAACACCTAGATCTTGTTGTTAGGACATTACCATCCTATTATGCCCGTGAATCCATATAACGCAAGTTTCTAGGGGCTAACAAGTTTGCAGAGTTGGCTTCCATATATACATTTGCCCTAAAACATTATGGCGAGTAGACTTCTTGCTTCAGTTAGTTAAATAGGTCACTAACAGATGATACAATTACAGTATGAGACAACACTCAGGTACCCCATGTGCATTTGGCAACATCTTAAATGTCACTAGATAGTGGACAGCAGACAAAACCCCTCTATTGTTGTTTGCCGTTACGGTGACGCTGAATGGTAAGGTAACTTTAGATATAGATGATCATTTAAGATCAATAATCTCCTAAAGGTCCCCATTTTCTGTTTAATTTAATACATTATAGTTCCCAGGTATTACAAACATTAAAAGTACACATATAAATACATATAATTAGTAGTTATTACAATTTTGAATGGAAGTGTTAGATTACCAATGCTTAAAATATCCAACCTTCAAGCTTAATTTCCTAACACTTCCATTTCAACTTTTTTTAAATAAAAACTAATCTCAATTATATGTCCAATTTTCATTTCTCTGGGACCTTTGCTTTGTCACTTTAAACAAAAGTAAAACATAAAAAAAGTGCCAGAAACCCTATAAACATTATTTTGTCCTGCAACACAGCTCTAATATATCTCAATTTGAAATTGTTTTGGGAAATTGGATTATTTTGATCAGCCAGGCAAAGCTTATTGTTTAGCCAATTAGCATTGGCAGTCAGCCATCTTTTATACAGAAGAACATATTTTAGCCCCAATTGTGATAAATCAGCCATACAAATTTTAAGACATTTGTGATTGTGTACCTTTGTTGCACTCTACAAAATAAGATTGAGCTTGATTCAGATCACTCATGATATTAAATATGATGCATATAAAAGATAAATGCATGAAGGACCCCCAGGGCGGAACCAGAGAGCTGGTATCCGCAGTGGGGGTCCCTTGACTTGGTGGAACCAAGTGCCAGCGGAGGAGGCGGGGCGGGCCTCGCGCGAGAGGTTGCAGTTGCTCCGCGCCCTTAGGCCAGCGAGGGCGCCATCTTGCCTCACTCAGCGGCAGGCAGGGAAGCAGGCACCCACCCACCCTCCCCTTTATAAAAGCATTTGAGATTGTTAAATTGTATATATTTATTAAAAAAAAAAAAAAAAATGTAAATAAGTCAATATTCAGTAAGATTTTGTTGCTCACGTGGTAAGCCTATGGTTTGTATGTATGTGGTTTGTCGCAGCAGAGTTTTAAATAGTTGTGTTGGGGCGGGTGGGGGAATTGCTCGGGCCAATGGTGAGAAGGGGCCATCCCTACCCCTGGGAAGGTGTGACGACGGCACAGAGGTTGACCTCTTGAGCGTGGGCTCAAGGGATGGGGTTACTGCCAAGCCCGGGGCTCCTCCCCCATTGTAGCGGATTTACATATGCCGTTTGCATTTTATGATAATAAAACTCGCTGCGGCCAGTTGTACCTCCAACAGTTGTGTTGTGTCTTTTTTGGGGGGGTCAGGAACTTTGGGTCTTACCGGGTCATGAGCTTATGATAACATTGGTGTTGTGGAAAAGCATACCTGTTAGATCCAGATATTTTAAGAGTTTATTGTCTATGGATAGTGTTGTATTTTATTCAAAACTGACCAATGTCTATAGCTATGTCTCGTGTATATGTTTATTCTACCAAAGATTGGCCAGGCCTTGCTTAAGGTTGCTAAGCAACAGATTGAACTCCTGCTCAGGCCTTTTATGTATTTGAGGCCTCACTTCCTGTTCTGGCCTCCAGTACCACAGAGACTTTCATATTCCTATTTTGTGTGTATATATACAATTCTATTTTGATTTATACTACGGTGAAAGTCTAATGTTCTGGCATTTCTCATACACGCTCCCTTCAAAGGGAAAGTCTGGTCCTCTTCATGTATACAAAGAGGAACAGTTTTATGAGAGAGATTTATATTATGAAAAGTAGGCCCTAATACACAAATAAGTCAGGAGAAATAGACAGTAGTTCAGTGAATAATGTTAAAATATATCCCTTCGGAATATCACAAAAAATAGTTTGATTCAGATCACTCCGGGCAGTCTGTAGAAAGCTAGTATCCTGCAAAAATAGCAATATCTTTCACAAAAGAGTAGGCATTTCCTGGTAGTGGACATTTTCTAAAGAATGAAAGGCTTCCTTCCAGGCTCTTAGAAACAGTCTGGCTCCTATAAAATGTTCCTGGGTCCTATATTTGTATACCTCACAAGGCCAGGAAAGTTAATCATGTCAATACACACATTGACTATGGCGCCATTGTTTTTGCTTTCAATGATAAAGAAGGCTTCAGAAAAAAAGGGTTCAACCAAGGGACTTCTAGAGACAATGGAGAGGTGACCTGATGTACGTTAGAGGTGGAGGAGTACCAAGTCTAAAAAAAGAGCTATAGCCCTTTTCCTGAGTAGGCTTGCTCTTCCAAAACAGTTCAGCATTTTCAAATCTCACGTTCTTGTTCCGCAGTCAATCCCTCATCGCCACCTCTGGCAGCTGTCCCATTAGCCGTCTCATCCTTCGGTCAGGAAGCCCCATAGCGTACATTTGAAATTTCCGCTCTTGCTCCCACTGCCCAATAAAAGTAGATCTGTGTTGTCGGCTATCCAGTTGGTCGTCGCCAAGAGAGTTCAACCAATCAGACTGGGGCCAACAAATCCTGGAATTATGAATCAACCAGTCTTCAAGGTGCCGACAGTCAATGTGGAAATTGGTGAGTTTGGAGTGCCTGCTTCTTGCACAGTCCCCAGCTGCCATCATTGGGGTAGTAGCCCTGTCTGCACCATCTCTGTGGTGCTCCAAGTCAGGTCAGTGAGCAGCTCTGACGAGGGTCTTGTTCAACCGTCTACCCACCCAATCTCCCATTCTGATCTACTAGGCTATTGCTGCTTCATCTGTGCCTCTGGAGGGTTGCACTGCTGCCTTCAATTCAATCTTGGGCTCTGGGTTATAGCCACATCTTCTAGCCATACCATAGACTCCTTCCCCAGACCCCAGTGATAAAGCCCCTTTAGGGGAAAATTGCTGTCCCTAATGAACCATGTCTCCAGGGGCAAATTTACCAGTGGTGTAAGTGGTGCAGTGCATCAGGGCCCTCCTCTGGGGCCGAGGCAGTAGTACTGTGTATTTTTTTTTTCTATAGTGTAGGGGCCCCCTTGAGACCTTCCACACAGCTCAAGCCTCCAGACACCCCCTGGGCCCCATTCACTCACTCTGGGGCCCCTGGGCCTACCTGACCACAACCCTCTCCCCTAGCTAGAAATTGATGCGCTCCTGTTTCAAAGAGAGCATTTCTACTGAAGCTCCAAGAAGTGGCAGTGTGGAGCAGTTTAGATGTGGCTGGGGATGTGTATCAGGAAAGAAGGTGAGAGACCAAGGACAGCAAAGTAACAGCAAAGTACAGCGGGATGGATTCTGTGAAAGGGAGCAAAGGAGATAGGAATGGTTACTATATTATGTGGTGATGGATGCTGAAAGGGGGTAGCTGCTTAAAAGGATTGGGTGCTATCTAGGCATGGATGTTAAGAGTGGTGGATGTTGAGAGGGACAGGGTGTTATGTAGAGACAGTATATATATTTGTGTATATACAGTTGTGCTCAAAAGTTTGTATACCCATGGCGAATTGGAAATATATGTACCATCTTTAAAGAAAACATGAGTGAGCAGGCAAAACACATTACTTTTATATCTTATGGGATTTAAATTAAACTATAGGTTTTAACAGAATTGCACAATCATAAAATAAAACATGGTAACAAAGACAAAATTAAATTACCCTGTTCAAAAGTTTGCATACCCTGGCAGAAATTGTTCTTAATACTGTGTATGGCCGCCTTTAGCATCAATGATAGCGTGCAGTCTTTTGTAATTGTTGTCTATGAGGCCCCTAATTCTTGCAGTTGGTATAGCTTCCCATTCGTCTTGGCAAAATGCCTCCAAGTCATGCAAAGTCTTTGGTCGTCTTGCATGAACCGCACATTTGAGATCTCCCCAGAGTGGCTCGATATTAAGGTCAGGAGACTGAGATGGCCACTTCACAAACTTCACCTTTTTCTGCTGCAACCACTGGAGGGTCAACTTGGCCTTGTGCTTAGGGTCATTGTCATGCTGGAAACTCCCCTTTGCAGCCTTCGTGCAGAAGAATGCAAATTGTCTGCCAGTATTTTCTGATAACATGCTGCATTCATCTTGCCATTAATGTTCCCAAGATTCCCAATGCCTTTAGAATGCAAATCATCAGTGAGCCACCACCATGGTTCACAGTGGGAATGGTATTCTTTTCACTATAGGCCTTGTTGACCCCTCTCTAAACATAAAGCGACCATAAAGCTCTATTTTGGTCTTGTCACTCCTATTTACACTGAGCCAGGAGCTGTGAGGCGTGTCAAGGTGTTGTCGGGCATATTGTAACCAGGCTTTTTTGTGGCATTGGCGCAGTAAAGGCTTCTTTCTGGCAACTCGACCATGCAGATCATTTTTGTTCAAGTATTGTTGTATTGTGCTCCTTGAAACAATCACACCATCTTTTTCCAGAGCAGAAGGTATTTCTCCTGAGGTTACCTGTGGGTTTTTCTTGTTATTCCAAACAATTCTTCTGGCAGTTGTGGCTGAAATCTTTCTTGGTCTACCTGACCTTGGCTTGGTATCAAGAGATCCCCAAATTTTCCAATTCTTAATAAGTGATTGAACAGTAACAGTACAGCAGGGCTTTTGGCAGTTCTTTTCTGCTCCCCATGGCTCAGTAAATAGCCTGCTCAGTGCATCCATGTGAGAGCTAACAATCTCATTGACTATTTATACTCAGACACTAATTGCAATTTAAAAAGCCACAGGTGTGGGAAATGAACCTTTAATTGCCATTTTAACCTGTGTGTGTCTACTTGTGCGTCTGTAACAAGGCCAAACATTCAAGAATATGTAAAATTTTGATCAGGGCCATTTGGGTAATTTCTGTTATCATTATGATTTAAAAAGGAGCCAGACAATGATGGGATAATACATTGCTTCATATGATCACTATCCTTCAATGAAATACATTTATCTGCATGATCAGTCATATTTTCAAAATAAATGCCAACATTTCACAATTTTTGCCAGGGTATGCAAACGTTTGAGCACAACTATATATGCTCTAATATGTTGGTATGAGCCACAGATTTTTTTTCTCTAGGGGGTCTCAAGGAGGAGCAAGTGGAGCTGAGAACTAGTGGAGACACCTAGAGAGTTTTCATATACTGCTGAAAAGATACAGAGAGACTCTAGCGTTAATTTTTTTGTTTTGTTTCATTCTCTCTTGTGACACTGGCTGAAGATTCAATACAAAATATGATTTTTAAATCATCTTTTTATATATAGAAGTTCTCAACAAATGTAGCAGACAGGGGATGTGTATTTTTATTATTGGCAGTCAATGGAATGTAATTCAGGATGATGCTAAAAAAAGATCTATATGAACACACATTAAAGAAGCTTTTGTTTAAGTGAAAGGCTAACCAACATTTTTAAAAATCAAATGACTGGATATTGGAAAAATGTGAATTTCATGCCACGTATATACATTGCTGATGGCTTTGTTCCAAGACACGTGAGTTTTGGGTAACAGTTTATAGTCTTACAGAGAAAATTCTATGCATTACTTTAGGAATGGATCCTCTATCATCTTTGTTAGGGCGCTTCCCTGTGAGGGCCGACACTTTAAAAAAAAAAAAAAATGGTTCCTGGCTTAAAAAAAATTAGATGCTGCAGCTCATAGACTGGCTTCTAGGGGTAACCACCTAGAACAAGAGAGTTACAACAGGAAAAGGACAAAAATGGGTGCGTGCATACCTTGCATACTCACTCGCAGGGACTCCTCCACTTCACTGCCTAGGGGCTCCAAGAAGGTAGATCTGGCCCTGTATACAGCTCATTGTATACACAGTCTATAAAACACCTTCTATACACATACAAACACACACAGGCAAATCTGGGGGGAATTTGTCCACCCCATCCCCTCAGTTCCTACACTCATGTCCCCAGCTCAACATCCGATTGACTTCAAGGAGCAGTCATGCTTACAGTAAACTAAAAGTGTTAATGGATTACAAACCTGCATCATAATATATGCTACACACACATATATATGATTATTCATTCTGTGCAGAGAGAACAAGATATATGAGATATATTCCAAGAATTTTTTTTAGACAGCAAAGAAAAAAAAAACAATACATGGAAGGATTTTGCGGTAGGTGCATTCCTGATTCCCAAGGATAATAAACAATTCCTGGAATATGTATTGAATGCAATTTAGAAAAACTC
The DNA here is from genome assembly GCA_027410445.1 of Discoglossus pictus. Classification (NCBI taxonomy): domain Eukaryota; kingdom Metazoa; phylum Chordata; class Amphibia; order Anura; family Alytidae; genus Discoglossus; species Discoglossus pictus. Next base: position 37,677,200 of record CM050174.1, read on the forward strand.
ACGTGATTTAGTTAAAAGTGAAAGAAATGTGTTTTTCTTATTGCTCAAATATAAATGTGTGAACACGTGGACTTTACCAAAAGAAAAAAATAGTGATAAAGATTTATATATCCCCTCAATAGAACCTCTAATGTTATCTGTGCATCTCACCTACAGCATAAGGTGAGGTAGCAGAGGTTTCAAATATGATATCATTTAAAACTATAGGTAATAATAAGTACTTTATCAATTGATTGCTACTGTATTTAAAAAAATATTCATTAAACGAACACTGAACTTTCTGTCAGTCAGCCTTTCTGATCCACCCACAGTCATATCTCTTATTGGCAATAATTACTGGATAACCACTGGCATTCTGAATCTATTGAATTTTGTGTACGTCTTATGCAAAACAAAACACTGGACATACTCTAACCTAACTTGTGGCCAGCCCAGCATCTATACACACAACTAGGGGAGGTAATGTGAGATATTAATATGGTTAATGAGTGAAGTATCTATGTAACACAGATCATTTCACAGCTCATTGGTACTAGAGAGACGACTGAGAGAGTGTGTGTTACCATAGAGAGGCCCCACAGAGTTCAGGGATAATAATTCCACCCCCCCCGCCCCCTACCCCCCCCCCCCACACACACACACGTCCATATATTTATACCCAACACACATACCCGGGGAACTTCTGTATTCTTCCTATAACTCTAACACAGTAGTGCTCCGTATACCATTTCCCCTATCTATGTATACATTTTCTACCTATAACTCTATTATTACAACAAATAACCCCTCTGTATAGTTTTCCACAATGCTAATGAAACCTTTTCTTATAACCCTTAGTAATACTCTAACCTCATCCTATAAGACTTCCAATTGCTCCATTATACTCCTACCTATAATTTCAGCAATTACTCTATTTAATACATTTAATATATATCCACCTATTGCTCCTTTATATCACCTCTCTGATGCCTCCTCTTTCTCCAAATATCATCACCATGGTCACCTACTCCAAAAATGTCTATCATGCATTTAAAACATCACATTTTACACTTTAATAATCATTATTTGTATGTGAATTATTGATCTATAGTGTACAAAATTGTGTTAAATATTAACAATGTGAGATTGTTTTCTCCTCCTCTGTTCTGAAATTTTAGAAGAAATAGCGGAAGTCTGAACTGCAACATATTGGTTTTGTCCCCATTGGTTTTATTGTAAATCAGATAATTGGGAAAACTTTCTTTTGTTCTATATAACCTCTCGTTATAAGAGAAACTTGAAAAATACTTGACCCCAGCAAGATCTATTAGCTTGTGAAATAACGACTGACACCAATTTGGGAGTAACACGGGCCACAGCTTTATTAACCAACTGGATTAACATAATCCATAACTTAAATATAATTACCGTAATTACCATAACATTCCTTAATTAACATAATGGAGGAGGAGCCTGGCCAGGACAGTAACCTCACGCCCTGGGCCCACGCCCAGGGCCACCCAGTGCTTTTCCAAGCACGCCCATGAGGCAGGGCAACGCCCACTTAAGCCAGTTGGCCGGGCAACTCACCTCCGCCACGGAGCGACTGAGGGACACCTCCTGAGGCTGCGATCTCCCCCTTTCGCTCGATAAAGCTAGTGCCTGAGTCACCCCTTCCTTGAATTCTAATGTCAGCAGGTCCAACCCAATCTCGGTCAAGTGCACCTTATCTGGACGAAAAAACTCATCAGCGTCTACGCCTTCGAATTCCCAGTACCTGATGGAAATGAAACCTAAATTTCGCACAAAACTTGCCATTTGCTTATTGATTTTTTGGCGGGCCCTATCAACTAAAACTGGGTCTCTAGCATTCCGCCATGAACGTCTCTTTATCATCTCGGACCAGATGATAAAAAGGCCTGGGAACTGGCGCACCCAGTGGGAAATATCCCTCTTCATGTCCTTCAACATTTTGCGCATGGGAACGACCCCTAAATCATTGCCCCCAGCGTGGATGAGCACCAGATCAGCATCACCGTAGTGATGTGCATAATTGTCCAGCAAGCCTCGCATCTGTGCCCATCTCAAGCCTCGGAAACCAAACCATCGTACCTGTAGGTCCGCTTCAGGTATGCCCAGCTGAGCGTTACTCCTGGTGACTGCGGCTAACCTGTGGGCCCAGTACACATAGAAATGGCTGATAATCCAAAACTGTCTCTGTCCACCTGTAATACACAGAAAGTCTCATTTAGATAACCCTTCCGGGTCGCACATAAGACCTATACAGCTGCGATTCCCATCTCCCGATCCTCTTAACCACCTCCGTTGGCAAGCCTAATCTCAACTCCTCTGTAGCGGCTCCTATGCTGAAGGAATGCCAATGCCTGCCCGTCGGCATGTATGAGCAGCGGGCCAGGTGGCTGCCATTGTAAAAACTCCTTCACATTCGCATGGGGGCAGCATCCAGAGCCAATTCTGTGCAATGTCACCTCTCCGAACCCTTCTAATCCTGCCGCTGTATACAGCCCGAGTTGGGCACTCGTCACGCTTTTCGGGTGTATTAGCATGGCGCCATTAAACGACTCAAGGAACGGTATCCAGACTTTCGCGTCCGCTCTCATTGCTCCTGACATCATCCCCGCCGTAGCCAGGGACAATCGGCTGCTGAACACCCTGTCCATTGGGATGATTCTGCACTCGAAGTTAAGCTTCCCCAGAATCGATTGAAGGCGCCTCAAGGTTACCCTCCCCGTGCCCACAAGGGCTGAGAGGTCCTCTGTAAGGTCTGCAACCTACTTGATGGGGAAGCTGCCCTCCATTCTTTTGGAGACAATCCATATGCCTAGGAGTGCTAACTCCGTGGTGGGACCCTCCGTCTTCTTCTGCGCCAATGGAACCCCGAAGGTCTGGCATACACCCGTAAACGTCTCGAGAATAAAACCACATGTATCATGGCCCGCCGGCCCCACTAAGAGAATATCATCGAGATAGTGGGTGATGGTGGGATAACCCACCGCTGTTCGGGCCACCCATTGAAAAAAAGTGCTAAATGTCTCGAAATACGCACACGTGATGGAGCAACCCATGGGCAACGTAGTACTCTCCCTCCAGGAAACACCCCAGAAGCCAATGGCTACGGGGATGAACTGGGAGCAACCGGAAAGCTGACTCAATATCCACCTTGGCCATCTTTTCCGCAGCCACTCACTAACTGACTTCAAATTCTTCAGACGCGAGGCGGATGGAAGGAGGGAACACAGGATCTCAACACCATCCCGAAAGCCCTCCCTCAGCAGCGTAGCTGATTTTGCCTTTCCCGGCAGTCTACCGTAGCGTTCTAGCCACGGTAGCATTGCGGCCAACTGGATAGGAGTCCTGGCTCTTTGGAGAGGAATCCCCTGCTCTTGCACCTTCCTTGGTCCTGCTACACTTGGATACTGGGTGATCGCCACCGCAGCTCGAGCAGTTGTGCTTAAAATGACACTTTGGGGCCCATTTGCAGCTGCCATCGTTGAAGAAGCGGCAAACACCGTGGCCGGAGGAGCCCGACGTGGCATGGCTCCTTGCCCCGCTTGCGTTCCCGCAAAAGGACGGCATGGGGTCATTATGTTCAGCCAATAGGCTACAGCCTTGTCGCTCCATGCCATGGTTGGCCTTGACGCCATGTACAGCCGAAACTCCTCGTCGTACCACCATCACGCCATCCCCCCGTAGGTCCGATATGCATTCCTGATCTCTTCCAGGTATACAAACAGTCCAGAGCATTGCTCCGGGTGCCGTTCACTTAGTATGCAGGCCATGATTTAGAAGGCCTGGAGCCAGTTGCCAGTTCCCTAGGGAAACGCTCCGAGGGATCTGCTAACAGGGATATGGGCAATAGTGAGAACAATTCGCCGAATTCCCAGCGCCAGATCTTTTCTTTGATATCCAGAGACGATCCGCCCATCCCGACTAGGGGACTGAATGGAGGGGGACGGCACCCCTTGGGGGCTTGCCAGAAGGGTAGAAACATTAATTGCCGTACCGGGGAGGGGCGATAAGCCAGAGGAGTGACCCAGGTGCGCCCGGGCGTTCCCAGATAGACTACCCACCCACGCCCCGGGTATTTCGTCGCTGATTGGGAGATCGTGGACCCACATAAGAGATTTTAGGGATGCAAGCAACTGGGGTGCCATGGAAGGAGGGGCCCCCCCTTCGTATCGATCCACCCCTAAGACCGCACAGCGCAACCCACTCAGCCCACAACCCACACAAACCATGCAACCCACACAAACCACACAAACCTACAGCACACCCCAGACCCACAGCACCCACTGCCCACACAGCACCCACAGCACACACAACTCACACAACTCACGCAGCTCGCTCAGCACACACAGCACACACACACACAGAGGTACCCCCACTGCCTTATAGATGACAGGGTTATTGGGTACACTTACTTGCAGGCACTAGGCAGGAGCAGACCACGCTGGCTTCCAATCCTGGCAATGGACGGCGCAGAGTGAAGGAGGAAGCTCGCGAAACGGGAGGAAGTCCCTTCTCCACTCTCTTAATCAGGAGCGCCCCACTGTGCTCCGCTGGGTCACGCTGTGCTGCGTAGACCCAGTGCCTAGGGCTGCCTCCGCGCCGGACATTTTTTTCATGCATTTAAAATAGCATGTTTTACATATTACAGTTTTTTCTATATCCAGGTTTCAAACATTTTAGGCATTTTTCTGCATAAATGCTTTTTCTCATCTTCTGCTATTTTGACATCACTCACTTTTGGATACTTCTTTATGTCTAAATAGTGAGATGCCAGAAGGAGAGAAAACTATTCGATAAACTCTGAATTTCAAATGATTTGCTTTACTTCTATACTTGCCAATACCCCAAGAAGAGCTCAGATAACAAGTTGTATGTTCTTTATCAGAAACCTTTTTGACTGCACTTCTATGAGGGACCATATTTTTTCCCAAAAATATTCTGATGAAGGATTGCAAGACTGAGGAGCAGTAGGTGATAGGGGCTCGGACCACTATGTTATTATTATTATTATTATTATTATTATTATTATCCTTTATTTGTAATGCGCCAACATATTCCGTGGCGATATACAAGGGTTAAGTTCAAGGCAACAGAAACAAGAGCGATATTAACACATTACAAAGATGGAGGGTCCTGTATTTGAGTTTAGAATCCAGTGTCCATAGTGCTTTCCTCAAAGCACCATGCAAGATTGAAAACTCAAAAACTTACAATCTAAAGTTTTGGGTGTGGTACGAGAGGGTGAGAGAAGTAATGTGCATGTTAGGGTGGAAGTTGACAAGCTTCTTTAAACAGGCGTGTTTTATTGAGGTTTTGAGGCATGGAGATAGTCTGGTGGAGTGAGGTAAGGAGTTCCAGAAAATAGGGACAGCACAAGAAAAGTCCTGAATGTAGGAATGAGAGGAGGTGGCAAGTGGTGGAAAGAAGGTTGTTAACAGAGCGAAGAGGGTGGGGGAGGAGTATTTGGAGATGAGGGCAGAGATCTAGGGGGTGCATTGTTGTTGAGGGCTTTGTAGGTTAGGGTCATAATTTAAAATTTTATTCTGGAGGTTACAGAAAGTCAGTGGAGTCACGGACAGAGAGGCCCTATAGACACTGAGCTTTGTATACGGGAGTCTAGCAGGGGCATTAATTATGGATTGAAGAGGGGATAATCGGGTGATAGGCAGTATGTTTCAAGGCGAGAAATGATGAGAGAATATATTATAATCTTAGTTGTTTCTTGTATTTTGTGTCTTGACATATTTTGGAAATGCTTTTTAAATGGAGTAGGCAAGATTTAGTTAGTGACTATGTTAGGGATGAAAGAGAGATCAGGGTCCAGTAGAACCCCAAGAGGTGGGAGTGATGATAGCATTGTTGAAAGTGAGAGAGATGTGAGGAATTAAAGTTGTAGTAGAGGGTGGGAAGATTAGGAGTTCGGTCTTTGAGAGAGCAGTGTCTTGAATGCCAAGGGAGCAGAGGATGTGGAGTAGAAGAGGGTGGTCAACTGTGTCAAAGGCAGCAGAGAGATCCAGAAGAAATAGAATAGAAAAGTGACCTTTTGACTTGGTGGTGAGCAAATCATTAGTGACTCTTGTGAAAGCTGTCTCAGTAGAGTGTTGGGGTCGGAAACTGGATTGGAAGGTGTCAAGAAGGGAGTTAGAGGAAATAAATTGGTTAAGGCGATTGTAGACGAGCCACTCGAGTCGTTTTTAAGCCAGGGAGAGTAGAGAGATCGGGCGATAGTTAGATGCAGAATCATAGTCAAATGAGGGTTTCTTAAGAATGGGTGTAATTATGGCTTGTTTTAGAAAGCATGGAAACATGCCAGTATTGAGGGAAAGGTTGAAGAGGTGTGTGAGAGCTGGGATTAGTGTGGTAGAGAGAGGAGGGATAAGCTGTGATGGAATAGGATCCAGATGACAGGTGGTGTGGCGATAGGTTGATAGTAGACTGGAGACTTCATCTTCTGTTACAGGGTCAAATAAGTGCAAAGTGTCTGCAGGATTGGGGAAGGGAGAAGGCTGGGTGTTGTCAGTTAATTGAGAGGAGGAAGTGTGTGACCAGGAACAGAGGAGAATTCTTTGTGAATATTGTCAATTTTATTCTTAAAATGGCTGGCAAAAAAACTGTGAGACAGGAAGGGATGGGAGGTGGTGGTGGCGGGCGGAAGAGAGTGTTGAAAGTGGCGATGTAAAGTAATGTCATTTGGCAAGGTTGAAGGCAGAGAAGTAGGAGCTGAACATAAACTTGTAGTGGAAGAAATCTGCTGGAGTGTGTGATTTCCTCCATAGTCGTTCAGCAGTGTGGGAGCACCTCTGAATGTATCATGTTTGTGTAGCCTGCCATGGTTGTAGATGAGAGCAAAGGCGTCTGCAAGTGGTTGTGAGGGTAAGGGTGTCAAGGGTGGAAGAAAGAGTCAAGTTGTAGTGTAAGGTTGCAGTGTCAGGGCAGTTGAGGACAGCTGTTGTGGGCCGAGTGCTTGCAGATTTCTGTGGGTAATGATGGCAGGGGTTGAAGGAGGGTAGTGAAAGGAAGGTGTGGTGAGGTTAAAGGTTAGGAGGTAATGGTCAGATTGAGGGCGTGGACGGATAAGTAGGCTGGAGGTAGTGCTGAGATTGGTGAAAATAAGGTCAAGGGAGTGTACAGCATGGTGTGTTGAGGAATCAGTTGTGTGAGACCGAGGAAAGCGGTGAGTTAAAGTAGTGTAGTAGCTGCCATAGAGGTGGGAGTGTCAACAGCAATTTTGTCACCAAGTACAAGTGAGGGAACGTTGGAGGAGAGAAAATGAGGGAGCCAGGCGGAAAAGTGGTCCAGAAATTGAGATGGCTGTCCAGGTGCGCGATAGTTTACAGCAACACCTAGAGAGATAGGTGAGAAGAGGCGATAGTGTGACCAGGAGAGGCAGTGCTGCAGGAGAGGCAGTGTCTGATGAGGAGAGCCAAGTTTCAGTGAGAGCCAGTAGGTTGAGGGAGTTGGAAATAAATAGGAATAAATGGGATAAATGGGAATAAATATGAGTGAAAGTAAGTTTGTTGCAGATAGACAGTGCGTTCCAGAGGGCACAGGAGAAGAAGGTGAGATGATTATATTGTTGGGGACGTGATGTAGAGAGGCTGCAAAAGAAAATCTGAGAAAGAGGCAGGAGGTTATAAGGAAGAAGAAAGAGAGAGGATTGTGACACAGTGTGTAAGCTTAGGAAGAAGATTTAATGACAATGGGAGTAACATTTTAGTCTAAGATATACTAGTTATCACATATAATAGTTGTCAAACTACGAATCGTCGTCACGCTTTGCGATCTCGCAAAGCGAGCTCGCAAGAACTGCATCCCTCGCGAAGAGAGGGGCTGCATTTGCAGAAGGTGGAGGCTCCAACGTCGGCTGTGTTTGTTTGCAAATTCGAACCCTCGCAATGTGAGGGTCCGCATTTGCGGAGGTGGAGGCTCAAAGGCGAGGCTTAAAAACACACACACATGCATGACTTAGAAAAAAAAACGACCTCGGAACCAACCTTAAGGGCACAAACACCCACACGCACAAAAAATACGACCATAACGGCCGAACCGCGCGCACCTAAAAACAGTCTAAACACACCAAATACTTACAAAAAATACATAAAAAGCTTACCCATAGCAAGGGGGGGGGGCATCCAGGACTTCTGAAAGTGAAGTTACACCTCCATTTATGTCCGAATTCCTGAGTTCAGACACACGAAAATCCCCTAAGTGAGAGAAAAAATGTCAGCTGAAAAAAACGAAAACGAGGCTCAAAGCCCAGGAAGGCCCAGCCACGTACAACTTTTAGCCAAGAAGGGATCCGAGATAAGCTTGGAAACCCGCATTAACCTCACGGGATCCCAGATAAGCTCTGAGACCTGCATTAACCCCACATTAACCATCGCAGTGGGGGTCCCGATTGCACGCTATCGGGGACCCCGGCTGCAATAAAAAATGCGAAATTCCCGCGTTACGGGTCCTTAAAAGACCGTAAAGGTTCTTAAAGGACCCGTTATAAAAATATATATACACCCTAAAATCCCACTCTGATTGCATAATGCACCTGTCAATCTTTATTTAAACCAATCACAAGGCTTAGATGCCTTCAGCCAATCACAATGGAATACACTCCCACAGGGTGATTGGCTGGAGGTATCTGCGCATTCTGATTGGTTGCACTGACAATAGCCAATCACAATGGAATACACCCCCACGTACTGATTGGTGAAGGCATTTGCGCCTTCTCATTGGCTGTTGTCAATGTCAATCAGTATTACAGCCAATGAGAAGGCACAGATGTCTTCAGCTAATCACCACATGGGGATATATCCCATTGTGATTCACTGATGGCAATAAAGCCTTCGGATTGGTTCAAATAAAGATTGACAGGTGCGTTATCCAATCAGCGTGGGATTTTGGGGTGTATCCCTTTCTCATTGGTTCACAATTGGCATCTTCTCATTGGCTGAATTTGATAGACAGCGTTTTCAGCCAATCAGAAGCTGCCATTGCCAATTTTATTCTGGAACACACTGTAGGAAGCTCATTAGCGTCGGAGACATCCGGGAGTGCGGATGTGTGTTGTTTTTTTTTATTAAAGAGCGCAAATTCTTCCGGGGCAGAACACGAGGAGGCTGGAGACATCGCGGGGCGGTAAGTACAATGTAGAGTGTGTTGATTTTACTTGCTTTTATGTATGTGTAATAATATTATGTGTTTTTTTAACAGTGGCCGCGCCACAGAAGATGGACGGGACATGCTGGAAAGGTGAGTAGAATATTTAGAATGTTTAGAATGTTTATTTACCTTATGTAGACGTGTTGTAGTAATTTTTTTAATCTTTTTTACCCTAGGTTGCTGATCTGAAGGAACATCTCAAAGGTAAGTGGTCTTAATTATTTTATTTTAGCTTAGAATTAGGGTTGCTATATAGAGATAGCATGTATTGTATATTAGATAGATAGCGGGATGTATATTAGATAGAGGGATGTATATTAGATAGGGGATTGTATATTAGATAGGGGTGTATTGTATTGTATTTAATTGTATTGTATTTAATTGTATTGTATTGTATTTAATTGTATGTATTTAATTGTATTATATTGTATGTATTGTATTGTATGTATTATATGTATTTCCTTTTCAGGTGTGTAATTTTTTTTTACCTAAGCAGGTGCAAGTCATGTGGGTTTCAATAAATTAAGACAGAGCAGGGGCGGGTGGGTGAGGGACAGGGAGGAAGGGAAGTTCTTTGGTTCCATCCCTGGTTTCTAAATGGTGACTATAGGAGCAGATAAACAGATGTGTTAGGGAAAAGGTAAGTGAGCAGACAAAGAGTGAAAGAGGAATATTGGGAGGGCTGGCTGATAAGAGGTGTTACAATTGGGGGCTGGGAGAAGGAGATACAAACAATACATATAGCACTTGTGTCAATGCAATTTTGTGAAATCCAAGCCCCTGTCAGTGATGTAACACTAATAAGAAGAGAAGGTACTTGACCTAGCGTACTCTCAATCTGAAATATAAGTTGTCTTAACTGCCATGTCACCATTACTTGACACTGAAACATTAGTAGCCTCACCTGTATCCCCAACAAGCGCTAGTGGCCCTTTGTCACGTGAATGACCAGTCGGCGATAGTAGTCCCCTGGGAATCGATTGTTGACTTGTACTTGCCATTTCCACTTGTCCACTATGCGTTATCTGAAGAACACCCATCGTACATCCTGGCGATGCTTTCAGTCTTGTCTTAGCCTGTGATGCAGTTCCAGTTCTAGTAGCCTGCTGCCTTCTCACACCCTCCCTGCAGGAATAAGAACAGCAATCAATACATTGCCAAGAAACACGACTCCAATGTCTACTTCCATAAGGGGACCCATGCCTTGACCACCTCCTATGCCTGGAATGAGACTTGTGACCGTAGTAGAATGGGAATTTCTGCCATGTATACTATAGTATCTGGGTCTAGTGTGTGATCTAGACTTATCACTTCTTCTATGTTTACTGCTCTGAGACACTGTAAGTAAGGAAGGGGAATACTATACCCAGGCATAGTATACATAATAGCTCAGGGTAACTATCAGGGCTACCCACCTCTCTAGCCCCATCAGTTTTGCCAGTAGGATTCAATGAGGCCCTCTGATTCTCGCTGCCATCCTCTGTCAGTCCCCCAAGTTGCTACTTAAAGTGCCATTAAAGTATTTTTTTGCATCTGAAAGAGGCCATTTGATGAAGTTGAACAGTGTTGTTTTTTTTTTTTTAAACGAAGCTCATGGAGCAGAGTATATTGATTTGAATGTCTTTGGGGGCTTGAACCAGTCAATGTGCTGTGATAAAGCTGTCATAAGAAATTGCCAATGAGATCTTGAGTAATGCATAGTAGATTTGCATTCCATGTCCCTTTAACTTTGTGAGTAACAAGGTGACTGGGAACTGGTTGTGCTGGTGGCTGCTATTTTGGTCCGCAGTGATAATGTTGCCCTGACCGGAAGTGAGTGGTGGGACCCAGGCGACTGCCATTTTGTATTTGGTGTTGCCAGAAGTATCTGCTCCCCGCCTGCCACTCAATTGGGAAGGTGAAATACATTTCCCTGAGCTAGATCCTCCCACCGATGGTTGTCTGGAAGGCTGGATCACCCTGCAGAATAGGCAGAGGGCCATGGGACCAGCCTAAGGGGATTGGGCAGCCAGGAGGGCCTTCTATGTGCTGTCCTATAGCAGGTCCCTCTCCCTCCTCAGGTAAGGGATTTGGGCTGTAACCCACTCTGTTCCTTTCTCAGCAGCATGCTACTTGAGCAGCTCCACCAGGGCTTCCAACTATGTGGATCTAATCACTACCTTCAGTTTAGAATAAGGAATAATGTTAAAACAAATACTTGGGCAATGTAAGGGGGTGATCTGCTCCTGCGGTGGCCTTGCATGCTCTGCAGGACTTAACTATACTATCATCCTTCCCACTCCATGGCGCAGGCCATGCTCCCCTTGTGTTGACCAGGGGTTGATGTACTGTACAGTAACTGTATGTAGGCTAACAGGACACACATTAACAAAATGTATGCATGCACATGGTTCTATTACAAAACAAAATAGAAACACTCATTACCGAGCACCTCTGTGAAAATGGACACAGCACCACGGACCTGCGGGTGACCATTCTAATGAGGAACCTTCAGACACCAAGAGACAGGAAGATCTGGGAAGATAGCTTCATAGAAAAAAATGTCACTCTAACACATGGCTTTAACCCGTGAAAGGGAATTCATGTCCTACTATCCAAGATCATTTTAATTTGTGACTGTGGGACATAATCTTTGGGATCTTTCACGTCTCCATCAAAGACCAAAGACATTTGCACCTAATGTAAATAATTACCATATGAAATGGACCCTGGTCACACAGCTTTGTGAAAGCATTAATGCTATCTTAAGTACAATGCTTTATTGAGCCTCTCCAGTATGTCTTTACTTCTCACATTTGTCCATTTCTAGATTGTAAGCTCTTTGTTGGTAGGAACCTCATTTCTGTTGCACCAAGCTGTCTGCTGACCCATTTGTATCCCATTCTTGTTTTCTTTCCACTGATAATACAATACCAACCAACACTAGGCCCTATTCTATTGGCCAATTCGTACATTTCTACACAATTAAAACTGCTCCTAATATTGCCACATATCCTATTAGCTACTCACAATCCAATTACGAGTTCTCTGCCCACAATCACTACGGGCCAACCAAAGAAGCAAAACCGGCCTTAGAACTCCATTGATTTTAGCACAGCTTGAATATTACGAGTTCTAAATAAATAAATTACACAAAATCGATATTCTATTAGACCTGTAGCATTTTAAAAAAGTATCAAGTTTCTGTTAAAAATATTAAGTTCAAAAATAGTATAAGTTCAAAATAGGACACGCAAGGGCATTTTCAAACACTTATTAGAGCTGTAACAGCAATTAAACACTCAGAATAAATTGCAGAAGTCTCGAACCCACACATATGCAATTAAAAAATGTATATGTTTTAAATGTTAGTAATATTGATCCCAGGACTCAAGGAGTTAGTACATATCATGAAACCCACATGGACTAGAACAGATGCTCTATGCATTTTATAGAGTGCTAGATCGCAAGCCCGGTCGGCAAATATTACTTATTGGCACTAATTAATTCTTAGCCTCCTATTGCAATTTACGTGTAACTTCCATGTTTTACTGACGTCATGATGACGGTCTCATTTACTATTTTGTCTGTGTCTAAGAAGTCAATTATGGGCTTTCTTAATATTGTCAGATCATATGATCACACACCCTGAAATCCTACTTGAAAAGGCAGGGATTACAAGTTCAGCCTTGTGGTCAGAATTTGCTAGTTGGAGTCAATAGAATACATCTAAACTTTTATGAAACAAAAACATCAACAGTCAAATGTATGAGTTTGAGGCATTTGGGAGCAACTAATAGAATAGGGCCCACTGCCAGGAACAGGCACTTTTCTTATTTCTATGTTGTGGTCTCTTGTGACATCTAGTGGTAGTTTGTGATACTGCAGAACAAGTTTACCTAGGCAAATATTCCTAAAATAACCCCCAAACACACATATAACTGTGATTAGTAGAAATTGGTTATTGGTTATTTAATTGAAATATTATACTGAAACTAGAGCATTTGAGTGATTGGTTGTATGAGATGAAAGATGATGTTCCAGAATTGTGAGATATGGGCCCAAGACCAGAATATGTGATTGTTCCTGTTTACCCACAACCGCTCCAACAATGGGGTGAGGCTTTAGGAAAGGCAGAGTGGATTCTGGCACGAGTGAGATACCATCTTGTAATTTGTACCCGTTCTATCTGATCAGGGTATTGATTGTGGAGGATGCTATTGTATCCCGAAGGTCTTGCCAGTCCGATATACTAATCTGTTCACCAATAAGTGGTCATATTGGGAGGCTTCCTCATGTGTTAAGAAGGGGTTAAGAATTAATATAAAAATATATATACATATATATATTTATATTTATTTATTTTTTTATTATTATTTATTTGTATTGTGGAAATTAAGGATTTGATAGTATGTTCATTTTTAGACTTATGAAATGGGATAATAATTCCATTTAAGGAAGTTCTTATGGAGTCAAATAACTGGGGTTAAATAAAGTTTGAAATGATTTTGTGATCTGTATGCCTAAGTATTTGATGGAATCTGATCTCCACTAATATGGAAAGTTTAGTTGAAGAGTATTTATTCGATCCTTTAAGATATTAATTAGGAGCACCTCTGTCTGTGGTATTTCTTGTGGGTAAGGGTCCTAGGGGGTTGGTGGAGGTGAATATTACATTGTCAGTGTGCGGTTAGAGGGTACTATCCGTATGCCTGAGATGTCTGCGAGATTTGTGGTTCCATAATTAGATATACCCTGTGATTGCTATATTGTGTGCTACTGTATAAGTGCCCCTAATATGTACTATACGAGTGCCTTGTGCTATATGAGAGGCGTTCTAGTAAATATACTGGAAAACGATTTTTACATCTAATGTAGATCAGGAGATTAGAGTAGTTAAATCCTTAAAGCTATAGTGAAGGTTAAGTGGTGGATCCCCACTCACGCCACTATAGGCATCAGCGGTGGATCTATTGCCGGTGCAAAGGGTGTGTTGCACCAGGGCCCTTGCTCCCTGAGGGGCCCAGTGCTGTCTTCCCATTAAGCCCCCCCAGCAGCCCCCTCCTCTTTCTTGTGCACTGTGGTCCCTGGGCCGGTTTCTCATTAGTCAGAGGCTGGATATCCTTCCCCTGCCTGTGCTTCATACTGCAGGGAATTCCCCTCCCCTGAATATGAAGCGCCGGCAGGGGAAGGATATCCAGCCTCTGAATAATGAGAAACCGGCCCAGGGACCACAGTGCACAAGTAAGAGAAGGGGATGAATGGGGCCGGTGTGGGTTGAATGGTGCTACTTGGGGGGGGGAGGGGGGGAAAGCTAAATGGTGGTGCTGGGGGGTGAATTGGGCTGCTGTGGGTGAATGGTGTTGCTGGGGAGGTCGGGCTGAATGGGGCTGCTGGGGGGGTGAATGGTGGTGCTGGGGGGTGAATCGGGCTGCTGTAGTGAATGGGGCTGCTGGGGGGGTTGGGGGGTGAATAGTGGTGCTGGGGGGTGAATGGGGCTGCTGTGGTGAATGGTGTTGCTGAGGGATTGTGCAGCTAAATATGGGTGAATGGTGTTGCTGGGGGGACGTGGGGCTGAATGGGGCTGCTGGTGAGAATAGTGTTGCTGGGGGGGCTCAGTGGTGTTTCTGGGGGGTGAATAGGGCTGCTTTGGGTGAAAGGTGTTGCTGGGGGTTTGTGAGGCTGAATGGTGCTACTCGGGGGGTGAATGGGGATTTGTGGGGCTAAATGGTGCTTCTGGGGGGCTGAATGTTGCTGCAGAGGGGTCCACTGCACTACAGAAAAGGAACTGGTTAGCATAAAATATATTTTACAAGAAAACTTTGTTTAATCAAATATATATAAATTAGATATGACCGTAGTTGTCACCTGATGGTTCAGAGAATTTGTACGCAAATCTAGTGCGCCATCGAATCTAATGCGCACTCCGATTTGCAACCTATGAATCAAAAAAATGTTGTTGCTGGCGAATATGATGCGCATTTGTCATTTGTACAAGAAGTACCGAACAGTGAGTATATGTTACCAACTTATGGTAGTTTTATTATAAATGACACTACTGTACAACAATAAGATCATATTGCATCGTACGTATAGTGTTACAACATATAAGTTATTAACAGTAATTACAACATTTACATTATATCAGTAATTAACAGTAATGACAACATACCAGCAAATTAACATTCTGGTAATTAACAATATCAGCACTATTTGTCTTCTTCATTACTCCCCTCACCATACAGTACTGGTAATGCAATGTTATCGATGGCGCACTAGGGGTTAAAACATTGAATCTAATGCACCAATCAATTCTAATGCGCACTCCAAATTTGGGACCCGATTTTTCACGAAAAAGGTACGCATTAGATCTGAGTAAATACGGTAGTATAGGAGCTAGTGGTGGGCTCCAAAGCTGCCACAACAGTCTTTGTAGGGACCTAAGCAATCAACTATAATAATTGTGGCAAGTGTGTAGCGCTCCATGGGAGAGTACACACCTACCACTTCATAAGTCCGTACAGAGCTGCGCATGAGCGCAGCTCTGTATGGACGCTGCACGCGCGCACATGCACAGCTCGCAGCTGCGAATGCGCGCACTTGTGCACCTTGCAGCAACAGCCGCGAGCTGCAGATCTGGGAGGAAGACACAAGGGAGATGGGGGAGGAAGACACAGGGGAGGGGAGGAAGAGACACGAGGGGGGAAGAGACACAGGGGAAGGGAGAAGTGGGGAGGAAGACACAGGGGAGAGGGAGGGAAGACACAGGGGAGAGGGAGGAAGACACAGGGGAGGGGGGGAGGAAGACACAGGGGAGGGGAGGAAGACACAGGGGAGGAGGAGGAAGACACAAGGGAGAGGGGGGAGGAAGACACAGGGGGGAGGAAGACACAGGGGAGTGGAGGAAGACACAGGGGAGAGGGAGGAAGACACAAGGGAGAGGGGGAGGAAGACACAGGCGGGGAAGACACAGGGGAGTGGAGGAAGACACAGGGGAGAGGGAGGAAGACACAAGGGAGAGGGGGAGGAAGACACAGGGGAGGGGAGGAAGACACAGGGGAGAGGGAGGAAGACACAAGGGAGAGGGGGAGGAAGACACGGGGGAAGACACAGGGGAGTGGAGGAAGACACAGGGGAGAGGGAGGAAGACACAAGGGAGAGGGGGAGGAAGACACAGGGGAGGGGAGGAAGACACAGGGGAGAGGGAGGAAGACACAAGGGAGAGGTGGGAGGAAGACACAGGGGAGGGGGGACAAAGACACAGGGGAGGGGGGAGGAAGACACAGGGGAGTGGAAGGAAGACACAGGGGAGGGGAGGAAGAGACACGAGGGGGGAAGAGACACAGGGGAGGGGAGAGGTGGTTACTAGGAGACTTAGAAGTACACTGTCTTCATGAGCTACGGAGGGAAGACATCAGCTAGGAACTAGTGGTAAGTTTTTAAGCAGAAAACAACAGAGCTTTTAATCACTTCTTAATAAAATAAAGTACACAAAAAGTAAAGAGATACGCAGGGGTATTATATACCTAGGGAAATCCAGAAACCTCCCATGTCCCTTTAATGAAAATACTCTTTCATTCATTACCTTTTAGTTGCAGATATAAGGCACTGTGGGCTCCCCCATTACGACCTCCAGCATCTGTTAACATTGTAATCCCAAGGCTCCTCTCTGTGTTGTCAGATAACGTCCTTTATCTCTGTTATAAAAGAGCAAACAGATATACATTGTGTTACAAGGACCATTGAAGTGCCATATTGGGTTAAATGTTTTTACGATGTTAAAAATAAATATATAAAAAAATATATATATCGCCTTTAAATATTAACTAGGGTGTTTAATCTTACTTTAAATGCAGCAGACATTTGCTTTTGTCCATAGCAAATTAGACACCTAAGAGGTCAGCTAACATCTATTCTCAGTTCTGTTGAAAGACTGCTCCTGTGAATAGCCAGATGATAATAGGACTGAAAAGATGAGCAAGTGCCTGTCGTATAACCCTCCTCCTCAGGCTACGGTAGACTAGCAGTCCAAGATAGAGCTGCCCACGACACAGGCAGTTTGCTAAATTCACATTTTCTCTAAATAAGCTTTTATGCCTCTGAATTATATGGATGCTAATATTGTTTGTTTGTTACTTATGCTTATTTTCCATACATCAGCGGCCCTTTAACTTTCAAATTCCAAGGTTCCTCAATGCTATGTCGAATAAAATAATTTATCTCTATTACAGAAGTGGAAAGGGGTATTAAAAACACTTGGCCTCAGTGTCAACTGAACCACTTCAAATAAATCCCTTCTATTTTGGAGGAGGTGTTTTAATATCATGCATGTAGTTGTCGTAATTGTGAGTTTGCGTGTGAGCTGCGAAGGCCCGGAAGGTGTGTGTGTGTGGGGGGGGGGGTGGAATCTCGCAATGAGCGCCAAAGGTGCTCATCACAAGGCGAGCAATAGGCGATTGACCAAGCATGCAAATGCTTTAACACCCGTAAATGGCAAAAGGAGCACGGGGGGGGGGGGGGTGAACAGGGGAGGGAGAGGAGGGAAAGAGACACAGGGGGGGGGAGTGGGGGGGAGAGACACAGAGGTGAGAAAGGCAGGGGGAAACACGGGGGAGGGATAGAAGGGCAAAGAGACACAGGGGCGGGAGTGGGGGGAGAGACACAGAAGAGGGAGAGGGAAGGAAGAGACACAGGGGAGGGCAAGGGGGAAAGGGACACAGGAGGAGGGAAGAGACATAGGGAAGGGGAAGAGACACAGGGGAGGGAGAGGGAGGGAGGTAAAAGACACAGAGGAGGGAGAGGGGGGAAAGAGACACGGGAGGGGGGAAGAGACACAGGGGAGGGGGAAGGAGACACAGGGGAGGGAGAAGGAGGGAAGAGACACGGGAGGGAGAGAGGGGAAAGATACAGGGATTAGAAATGGGGGAGAGGGGTAAAAGAGACATGGGAGGGAGTGGGGGGAAAGAGACACGGGTAAGAGGTGGGAAGAAACACAGGGGATGGAGAGGGAGGAAAGACACACAGGGGAGGGAGAGGAGGGGGAAAGAGACTCAGGGGAGGGAGAGGGGGGAAAGAAACACAGGAGAGAGAGGGGGGAAAGAGACATGGGAGGGAGAGGGGGAAGAGACACAGGGGAGGGAGAGGGGGGAAGAGACACGGGAGGGAGAGGGGGAAGAGACACAGGGGAGAGAGAGGGGTGGAAGAGACACGGGAGGAGGTAAGAGACACAGGGGAGGGAGAGGGGGAAAGAGACACAGGGATTAGAAATTAGGGAGAGGGGGAAAAAAGACACGGGAGGGAGAGCGGGGAAAGAGACACAGGAGGGAGAGGGGGGAAGAGAAACAGGGGAGGGAGAAGGAGGGAAGAGACACAGGGAAAGGAGAGGGGGAAGAGACATAGGGGTGAGAAATAGGAGACGGGCAGGAGTGGGGGGAGAGACACAGAAGAGGGAGAGGGAGAGAAGAGACACAGGGGAGGGCGAGGGGGAAAGAGACACAGGAGGGGGGAAGATACATAGGGAAGGGGGGAAGAGACACAGGGGAGGGAGAGGGAGGTAAAAGACACAGAGGAGGGAGAGGGGGAAAGAGACACGGGAGGGGGAAGAGACACAGGGGAGGGGGAAGGAGACACGGGGGGGGGGGGAAGGAGGGAAGAGACACGGGAGAGAGGGGAAAGATACAGGGATTAGAAATGGGGGAGAGGGGGAAAAGAAACATGGGAGGGAGTGGGGGGAAAGAGACACGGGTAAGAGGGGGGAAGAAACACAGGGGATGGAGAGGGGGGAAAGAGACACAGGGGAGGGAGAGGAGGGGGAAAGAGACACAGGGGAGGGAGAGGAGGGGGAAATAGACTCAGGGGAGGGAGAGGGGGGTGAAAGAAACACAGGAGGAAGAGGGAGGAAAGAGACATGGGAGGGAGAGGGGGAAGAGACACAGGGGAGGGAGAGGGGGGAGAGACACAGGGGAGGGAGAGGGAGAAAGAGACACAGGGATTAGAAATTAGGGAGAGGGGAAAAAGAGACACAGGAGGGAGAGGGGGGAAAGAGACACAGGAGGGAGAGGGGGGAAGAGAAACAGGGGAGGGAGAAGGAGGGAAGAGACACAGGGAAAGGAGAGGGGGTAGAGACATAGGGGTGAGAAATAGGAGACACAGGAGGGAGTAGGGGGAAATAGACACAGGGGTGAGAGGGGGGGGGGAGACACAGGGAAGGGAGTGTGGGGCAAAGAGACACATGGGAGGGAGAGGCAGGGAAAGAGACTCAGGGGAGGGAGAGGAGGGGGTAAGAGACATAGGGGAGGGAGAGGAGGGGGAAAGAGATACAGTGGAAGGAGAGGGGGAAAGGGACAAACAACATATAGTACACTATATTATGCCATCATTGTTGATGGTCAACTCGCTTGTAATATAGTAAAGTCTAATTCTTCCAAACCTTGCATTGAAAATATGTGATTCTGGCCCTTTAATTGACAGATAAAAATGAAGCATCCTCTTCTTTAACCCCAACTGTTGACCTTTTGTCATTTGTAAATTCCTTAGAATAAAATGTTCCCTTGCCAACCGGATATATCTGTATATAGTAATTATATCTCAAGGCAAGGGGCTCTTTTCTGCAGTAAGTAAACCTAATTTGACTGGTCATCCTTCATAAATTAAACACTTAATTCCCCTCATTAACTGTGTTGTCCTTCTCTGAACCCGGTATAATTTCCCTAGAGTTCCTAAAACGGCTCCATGTCTAAAGGACAATGTTTACTACCAAATATTAGCACTAGATAGTTTCTTTATTGAAGTGACCACTTCAAAGGAAAGGCCTGCAATTCTAATAAAGTAAACCCCAAATTTTGTACACCAAGAAACTGCAAATATTGCACAAGTTGCTATTAATACGTTTTTTTAGAAAATATCCATCAGGCTAATAATATAGGTATGAGATCATGAATACCAAGTGGATCAGCATGGTGTGTTGTGGTCCATGCAGGAATGGAGAGTTGGACAAAACTGAGTGTGATGTATATATATATATATATATATATATATATATATAGATAGATAGATAGATAGATAGATAGATATTTTAAGGTGCAGTATTGATTTTTTGTTTGCATTTACAGTGCTACAATGAGGTGTTTAACCCCTTTGCGAGTCCTTTCTGGTAACCGTAGGATTTTCTTCTATATTTGCCATTTACGGGAGTGTGAGAACATTTGCGGGCTTGAGGAATTGTAGAAATTGAATAGAGATTTGCAATTGTAACATATACGGGCTTGGAAGATTACAGGCTTGGCTGGGTTGGAGTTACGTTTTTGACATCTGCAGGGATTTTCAGCCTGTAACCCGCAGACCATTTGTGGCTAGAGAAAAGACGCCAATTGAATAGCAAATTAGCTTACGGGCTACCGTAACTACAATTTGCTTCATTTGTTGGGCAGAGGTTGGCTACTGAAAAGCTTGGGCTTGGTGGTGCCTCATATAAAGTTCAATGGCTTGGCATCAGGGGCCTATGTTGGCAAGAGATTTTGAGCAATATGTATTGTTTCTGCTGCATACTGATGATAATGTCGTAGGGATTATTCTTATGAAGGTTTTGTCATGGATGCATGATGATTTATTACATGCCATCATACCAAAATAGTGCTGTCAGAGATGGTCAAGCGCAGCCAGTGGCGAGCAGCCTAGGACCCCAAAGACTTGAATTCTGCAGGGAAAAGTTTAAAGGCATATCCAAGTTTCATGGATGAATACATTTCTGCAATCCGTAGGCAAAAAGCAGCCTATATTTATACAGCATATCGCATAAAACTTTTTATTAATAAATAAAAATCCTTCTAATTATTATGTTGACACCTCCAGGGGGTGTCTAAACAGGCGACTGATTCCCCGCCCCCTGCCCTATCAGCATGCAGCATCAGCGGAGCAATATTAACCCACTATTTACCTGCTGTTGCTTCCTCAGCCAATCTTTTTGTAGCTTTGTGTCTCTGTCAGAAGAAATATATAGCACATATCAGTGATACACTACATATCCCAGGCTGTGTTGCGGCACAAACAGGAACCCCAGAGCTTAATTCAAAAGTTTCAGCTAACCTGATTTGCCAAAATAAATAATTTTAAATGTAATGCTAATTTAGCCCTAATTTGCAACTGTCAGAAATTATAAGACATTTTGCTAACATCAATGTAAGTGTTTAAATGTTTATTTTGGGATTTTTCCATGCAAAAAATGTTTGCATGCACTACTAATTCTCCTCTGACTGATGCATTAATAATCCAGCAAACGTAAGTATGCCTTTAATATGACTACGGCTTATTTTGCTAGGAGATGTTTCTGTTCTCCACTCAGTGTTTGAATCTTAAGGCTATGACTATATTTTGAAAAACTTAAGTCTGTTTCTTTTGGCACACCGAACTTCGAGTGTTGCAGAACAGGGCGCCATCTTTATGGCGCGGAGAACTGCACCCTGATAACACTCTGCGCTCCAGCCTGCATCCCATCTGCCACAGAGGCCCCCATCTCATATTTACTGGATCTGACAGTATGCCAAATGGGCCAGGCATTGTGTGCATGTGTCACTAGGAGTATGTTGCATTGCATGTTTATCATGTATGTAGTGATAAACATGCAATGCAACATGCTCCTGGTGACACATGCACACAATGACAGTGACATTACATACAATATGCTCCTAGTGAGACATGCCAATCCCACATGGCACACTGTCAGCCCCTTACCTTAGCCGTGGCAGCCTCCAGCAAGCAGGTCTAGTAAATATGAGATGGGGCAGATGGGATGCAGGCGGAGCGCAGAGCTTTACCAGAGCGCAGTTCTCTGCACCCTGATGACGGTGCACTGGTTTCCAGCGTGCGAAAGACATGCCACTGTTTCTTAGGAATGTAATGGAAGAGGCGTCCCAAGGAATTGAGTTCTAGCCTAGAGAGCAAAGATGACATTTGTATGGCTTGTGGCGGTCATTTTGCTTCCAGGAGATAGTTGGAGGCAGCATGTCTATGTCTCTTGGATCCAGTACAGCTTCAATCTCACTGCTATTGAAGAACTGACCAATTATGTGGCTAGTTAACGAATGCTGACTGGGAAGATACGGCTACTTATCTTATAGCCGACAGCAAAAGAGGTCACTCTAGAACCCTGGTTAGATGACTTTATAGTTTTATCTGTTGGCATGTTAACAAAAATTGTATTTGTTAATAAAACTGGTGACCATGGTCTCCTTAAACCATCATCTGGTATCTAGTGACGGGATGGAATGATAATGATCAACAGTGGGTGGCTCATGCTTTTATCTTCTCAGAAGTCAGAGGGAGGAGTCACATTTTGCACATGTATCTTGTGTGGGCAGTTTATCATAAGCAACACACATTTTTTAAAATCTTTTTAAACAACTTGGACTCAGATTTATAATTATAGTTACATGTGTTAAAAACTAATAATGATTCTACTTCACTATTAAGGCAGATTGTCATGGTCAACACCCCCAGGCCTCACGGCATAGCACGGGTACGACAGTCCTGTACCAAAGCTATGTGCTCTAGAGACAGATCAGGTAGAAGAACCTCTTCTAGCTTTTGATGCCTTTTCTCCTAATTGGTTGTTGTTAAGCCTGAGGGTTTCTACCAGCCAATCCCTCCTCATCTGGGACTATTTATTGCTGCTCTGGTCTCCTCTCGGTGTCTGTGACTGGGAGTACTTCTGGTTGCTCTTCCTGTTCTGTTGACTACAGTTCCTTCCCAATTCCTGTTCCCTATTGGACTGTTCTTTGCTGCCGACCCAGATTGTTACTGACCCTTGTTGGATTTCTGTTGGCTCCTGATATTTGGCTTGCTTGACCATTCTTTGCCTGTGTCTTTGGTCTTGTTGCTTCAGATTTGCCATCCTCTAGTACTTTGCCCATGAATAGTTTCACCCAGACAGCTCTAACAGAGGAAGATCTATTCCTGGTTGTGCTGACGTTTAATTTCTTAGTAATAATGCCACTTCTGCTTCTGACCAATCGTGCGGTATCCAGCCTGAGAAATCATATTTCAAAATAAAAAAAATACTGCTACAAGTTTAACTTCCCTAACAACTGTTTGATGTTTGTGGTCTGCGCTTCCTTCAAGACAGGATTTCTTAACCCAAAAGGAATACAGAAAACTCAACAATTGTTGATTGAGCATTCATAAGAGTATGTTTTAATCATTAAATAAGTGTTATTTTTGGCATCTCTCTGAGACACACCACATAAGATATTCAAGACTGTTACACTACAAAACAATCTATGCACTCTTCTAAACATACCCCAACCCCACCTAAACAATCACCGAAAAGATGCTCAGAATCCCCTGCACCTAGTGCTAAAGCAGATATTCAAAAATTTAAATAATTAATCTCATCTTTAAGATAAGAAATCAAAGCTGAAGTACAAAAAGTTTCTTTAGAATTAACAGTAGAAATAAAGGCTCTGGATGCCAAAGTTTCAGAATTAGAGGATAAATATAACAACCTTCTCTGGTCACCTATTGAAATGGAAAAGGAACCGACCATGCTTAAATAGGAAAAAAACATCTCAAAACTCTACAAGATCATAAAAATAGATCAAGAATACAAAAAAAAAAAGGATATGCAATCTACCAGAATCAGTACTTGATATATCTCTAGCCATGAAAGACTTAGGTGCCAACCATTTACCAAGTGAAGAAGAGTATAGAATAGATACGATTCATAGAGCTCCACCATCCTCTAATTAAAGACCAAGAGATGTGATCGCCAGACTCCACTAATTCTCTACAAAGGATTTTGTTATGAGATCACTTAGACAAGATATCCCAGCGATAGAGGGAAGTCTTCTCAAACCTATCACTTACTATCTTATACAATAGGAGACTCTTGAAACCTTTCCTAGGGGTAATTACAGCACATGGATATAAATATATATGGGGCTTCCCCTTTAGTCTGAACATGTCCAAGGCAGGCAGATATCACTATATAGGTCCTCCCAAGGAAGGAGCGGATTTGGTCCATTTGTGGAACTTACCAAGTCCGGATAACCTGAGACAAGATCAAAATCTCCTGCCGTAACGCAGACCAAAAGATTGTTCAAAAGGATTAAATGAATAAGAAAGCTCCACGTATTAATAAAAAAAGAACATGCTAAAAACCTCATTGTAGATACAGAAACTGCCTTAAAGAAAAATCATACTATAGATAAAAATTCTAAAAACTCTATATTATCTTAACGTAAAAAAGTTATCCCTTTGAGGGAATTTTAGTGCTTTCTTTTCAAAATGGACTATTACTAAACGGTAGAGAAGATGGAAGGAGAAGAGTTTGGATATAGTTAAGATAGATATATGTCTCATATTTAAAATGTTAAAAAGTTTATTGTGCCAGAGTTTATAAAAATGTCTCTGGGGATATTGACAATATGGGAACAAATTAACAAATTTAACTGTTAACGGAGGGATCTTGGCTCACCGCTTTATGGTTATCCAATAAGGAATGTACGAGAGACAGGACTTCTCAATTGAGTTGGTGGATACAATAACATTTACATATAGTAGCAGATGTCCTTACGAAAATTACCAAATGGTTTCCACATGTGTGTAAGGAATATTTCTAAATCCCAGAAAAGATTTAATATATTCATAATAAATTAAAATATCATGAAAAGCAACATATTCACAATTAAAACGTGATACAAGAATTGTTGCATATATAACTCTACTGGTAAGAGAAACATTTCCATGCTTTATGATTATCTGATTGATCAAAGCACATGAACAAAATTACCATATAAGATAACATGGGAAAAAGAGCTTAATGTAAAGCTTGATGAAAAACAATGGGACACAGTTATTATTATAGTTTATTTATAACGCGCCAACATATTTGTAACTATAGTTCACCCTTATCCTACAGAGAATACTCTTAGTTACCCTCCCTGTCTAATAACAGTTGAAAATGGTAGTTTTTCAGTAGTGCTTAAAGCCAGTGAGAGAAGTGCAGAGGGATACAGCAGCAGACATTAATGAGGTAAACTGTGCCTTTAAATTACATTTTTTTTTACTAAAGCTTCGATATACTAATGTCTGCACAAGTCTTTTTAATGTTAATTATTGGTGAATTAAAAATAGACTTAACATAAAAAGCACTTACACTTTATTGAATAGCGATAACAACTGGGTGGCTTTGGTCTCCGCTACTAGAATATTACCATGCTAGCCATCTAGCACCTTGTAACGTCAAAACGCTCTAATAAGACAAATTGCCACTTTAGTTTGGCAGAACCTTAGCTAAACACTGGAAAGAACCATACAATTCCCTCTGAAAATGTATTAAATATTCCAATATTAAATTGTGTAGGGGAATTGACTCTTTAAAAGCCCTACTCTGTGACCAATTCAAATCGGCATAAACCATGAGACCCATGGAACGACTACATTGACATGTACACCCATCTCCGGTTAGCCTATGAGTTGGTTATGGTTTGTCTAAGTCATGACTGGCGCTGTACGAACAAACCCCTTTCTTGTCTCTCTTTTTACCTTCATGTAACAGCTATGACCGCCAAAAACTGATCTCCTCAGAAGTTTCTAGGCAAAATATCAAGCACACATGTAAGATATCTCAATATGCACACATTATGTAAACATATTGAGATTAGTTACGATAGCACAAAAATAAATTCTCAGGCAGGGCCCTGTATTATATATAATATCATTTTACCACAGTACTCTGTACCATGATGACGGCTCTGAATATGCAGTGCCTTGCAAAAGTATTCACCCCCCTTGACTTTTTACCTATTTTGTTACATTACAGCCTTAAGTTCAATCTTTTGTTAATCTGAATTTCATGTGATGGATCAGAACACAATAGTTGGTGAAGTGAAATGAGAAAAATATATACATAAAACCATTTTTTTAGAAATAGAAAACAGAAAATTGGCATGTGCGTATGTATTCACCCCCTTTGTTATGAAGCCCATAAAAAGCTCTGGTGCAACCAATTACCTTCAGAAGTCACATAATTAGTGAAATTATGTCCACCTGTGTGCAATCTAAGTGTCACATGATCTATCATTCCATATACACCTAAACAAGAGGCACCACTAACCAAACACTACCATGAAGACCAACCAACACTCCAAATAAGTAAGGTATTATGTTTTTGAGAATTCAGGGTTAGGATATAAAAAAATATCCAAATATTTGATGATCCCCAGGAGCACCACCAAATCTATCATAACCAAATGTAAGGAACATGGCACAACAGCAAACCTGCCAAGAGACGGCCGCCCACCAAAACTCACGGACTGGGCAAGGAGGACATTAATCAGAGAGGCAGCACAGAGACCTAAGGTAACCCTGGAGGAGCTGCAGAGTTCCACAGCAGAGACTGGAGTATCTGTACATAGGACGACAATAAGCCGTACGCTCCATAGAGTTGGGCTTTATGGCAGAGTGGCCAGAAGAAAGCCATTACTTTCGGCAAAAAACAAATGAGTTTGCGAAAAGGCATGTGGGAGACTCCCAAAATGTATGCAGGAAGGTGCTCTGGTCTGATGAGACTAAAATTGAACTTTTCGTCCATCAATGAAAACGCCATGTCTGGCACAAACCCAACACATCACCCAAAGAACACCATCCCCACAGTGAAACATGGTGGTGGCAGCATCATGCTGTGGGGGTGTTTTTCAGCAGCCGGGACTGGAAAACTGGTCAGAGTTGAGGGAAAGATGGATGGTGCTAAATACAGGGATATTCTTGAGCAAAACCTGTACCACTCTGTGTGTGATTTGAGGCTAGGACGGAGGTTCACCTTCCAGCAGGACAATGACCCCAAACACACTGCTAAAGCAACACTTGAGTGGTTTAAGGGGAAATAGGTAAATGTGCTGGAATGGCCTAGTCACAGCCCAGACCTCAATCCAATAGAAAATCTGTGGTCAGACTTAAAGATTGCTGTTCACAAGCGCAGACCATCCAACTTGAAGGAGCTGGAGCAGTTTTGCAAGGAGGAATGGGCAAAAATCCCAGTGGTAAGATGTGGCAAGCTCATAGACACTTATCCAAAGCGACTTGGAGCTGTGATTGCCGCAAAAGGTGGCTCTACAAAGTATTGACTTTAGGGGGGTGAATAGTTATGCACATTGACTTTTTCTGTTATTTTGTCCTATTTGTTGTTTGCTTCACAATAAAAAAAATAAAAAAAAACATCTTCAAAGTTGTGGGCATGTTCTGTAAATTAAATGATGCAAATCCTCAAACAATCCATGTTAATTCCAGGTTGTGAGGCAACAAAACACGAAAAACGCCAAGGGGGGTGAATACTTTTGCAAGGCACTGTATGGCTGCTGCTCAATACCATTTTGCTAGATGGAAAGGAAGTATGTTGCACATTACAGAAAGGTCCAGACTTTTTTTTTTAAACACACAATTACTGAGGATGCCCGATAAGACTTCTCAATGTCACAATAGAATTTGTTATAATATGCAATATCCTTTGATTCTGGATACTTCACATATGTTAACTATTATTATTACTAGCGACTTGCCAGTCAAAAATGAAGGCAATACATTTTCAAGTCTGGCAATGCTGTTTGCCACACAACTTGTGGGCCTTTGGCGCTCATCGCGGGCCTCTCCCACCGTCTACTTTTGTATCCTCACAATGAGCACTGCTCGTTGCAGACGTCGTCCAACCCGCCACCTTCATGCCTCGCGCTGAGCGCCTTCAGCGATCATTGCGAGCTCAGCGATGAGCGCCATTGGCGCTCATTGCGAACCTCTCCCCACTCTCTGACCCCTGTGTCTGTTTCCCCCTCTCCCTTCCAAGTGTCTGTTTCTCCCAGCCGTGTTTTTGTTTTTCCTTATTTCCCTCCCGTGTCTCTTTTTTCCCTCCTCTCTCACCCCTGTGTCTCTTTCCACCCTCTCTCCCCTCTCCCGCCCCTCTGTCTTTCGCCTGTCTATCTGCTGAAGTTTTGCGTGGCTTGCGATGAGTGCCGTTGCTTTTATTTTCAAAGTCTAGAGGGTCTCGCGTTGATCAGCTAAGTCTTTACGGCCGCCATTTATTCCTTGCTTAGCTGATTTTCAATTGCCGAAAAACGCCAATTAAGCCCCAAATTACCTTGCAACCTCACTCACAGGCTCCCTGCCTCTCTCCCTGTGCTCTTAGCGCCTCTAATTTAAAAAAAACTGCCTCGCAATGAGCGCTCAGCGCAAGCCTTGCAATGAGCCCCGAAAGTCCTCAGGGTAAAAAACGGTTTACATTATGTCCCAAACAGCATTCCCTGGCTTACAATTTCATGCCCGTCATTTTTTAACGGGCAATTTGCTAGTATATATATATAATCCAGAACCCACAACAGATTAGGTTTTCCGAAATTATTTTTGTTCATGCATTTAAGAGCAGCTTTAAACATCACCAGAGATTTGTATTGCAGGAAAAAATGAATGTGTTTAAGCTCAGTTGAAACTAAAAGGAAGCGCAAAGAGCATGTGCACATCTGTGGATTTCATTGGCAGACAAGTATGACTCATACATCTATATCACTGCTCATTGGCTGACGGGCAAAGCCCCCAGATCAGTTTAACATTTGAATGTTTTTTCTTGAGAGCACAATACCCGCTTTCATATGCAACAAGAATAATATGATTTCAGTGTAACTTTAAATATTTACAAGTATTTGAGAAAACACATATGGCACTAAGGACAAACATGCTATCTGTTGTCTGTATTAAGATGTCAGTACTCCCTAGCATCTTATGTTACTTTCATACACCGCCGGTTGCACTCAGGCATGCTGACCTTCTTTTTCTGCTAAAGAGCATTAACCGCTTAGTGTGGAACCATAGGAAGTGACACATCCCTAACAAGTACATATGTAAGTCATGTGAATATTACTATATAACACAACACAATCTTCTGCAGTACTATTTGATACTGGTTCATGGGGTTCTCCTAATCAAACAATGGGTTAAATTAAAGCAACGGTTCCCAAGACACTGCAAGGTAGGTAGATAACCTTGTTTGAATGTTAGGAATTTATATTTTTTTCTCATATTTATTTAAATGGGGATTAACCTCAAATCCTGGCCTATTTGGGGTTCTGAGAACTGGTTTGAGAACCACTAAAGGATGTTAACCCCTTCTGTATCACTACCTTGTCGTGGTGTACCTCATGTAGGGTCACCCAAGATGGGTTGGTCAGATAAATTACAGTACACTGGAGAACGTACTGGCAACCAACTCCAGTATCTATGCCAAGAAAACCATATGGATAAGCACAACCAGAAACACAGACAGATGTGCCTGGTATGATCCTTCCATATGGTCACCAAGAGTTGGACATGACTGAAGGACTGAACAACAGCAACAAAGGATGTTAATGAATATCCTACACTTTTAAATTATCGCATGCACTATAGCTATTGCTTGGTATTAACGAAGTCGCAAAAAAATAATTTTCACCATCGACCCGACCCCTACAGTATATTAAAAAAGAGTTCCCCCCAGGTATATCTTGTCATCGAGATAGAAAGCTATATGGACCGCAAGATCCAATGTTATCTATATAATTTCTTGATATTTGTTTTACTTAAAAATCACATTAGGATTTATTTTAATTTTCTTCCACTTTAACCAATTTGCCTGCTCTTGTGGAGTTTTTGCAGCAATTTTTTATATATCTGGATTAATACCACTATTTTAACACAAATTATGAATATTTGCATTTTTATCTATTTATTCAGCCATTGTTTTTCATTTATTTTTGGTCATTTACCTTGTATTTTTTTCTTTCAAAGTACCTGCTTTTGAAAATACAAAACATAATTTCAATCTATTTCCAGAATAGCACTTTGTCTATCCCATGTAAATTTAAATTCCATTACAGAGCCACTACTAACACTTTACCGATAATTAAGATAAACAACTTTGCTGTTTTTTAATGAATTTTCCATGAAAAACTGCATTTTCTGTGTATAATTAGAAATGTACAATATAAACCTAGTCTCAGAGTACATATTATTAGCAAACTATGGATATATATATTTATATATAAGTGCTAAAACTGTAAACAGCAAATTGTTATATTATTTCCTTTTTTGCCCCACTCCAGTGTTGGGAGACTAGTACCACTTCTTATGAGAGATAAGAGTATAGGAAGTTGTGCTGAGCGGTACCCCTGAACATGCAGCCGTTATGCACTGCAGCAGATACATATGAATGCGTTCAGTCATTTCTGACTCTCCGTGACCTCATGGACCATAACACACCAGGACATCTTTATGTCCATGGTCATGCTGATCCACTTTGGTATTCATGTCAAAGATACTGGAGGGGGATGCCAGTTCCTTCTCCAGTGGGCCACAGCATACAGCTCCTGGTATTCCTAGGTGGTCTCCCATCCAAGTACTGACCAGGCCCAACCTTGCTCAGCTTCAGGTTAGTGAGGTCCCTGACTTGGAACCAAACCCAGGTTGCAGTGTTGAAAGCACTGAATCCTAACCATTGATCCACCAGGGAACCTAAACGAATACATTACTATATTATATTACAGGTCCGCCACCGATTATCCGGCATCGCCGGTTCTGGAGCTTTGGCGGAAAATTGATTTTGCCAGACCAGTAGTGGTTTATCAAAAAAAAAAAAACTGTTTTCTGGCAATAATACGGCAGTTTTATGTATTACAGTAAGTTCAAATAGGGTCAGAATGTCCTCCTTATACGGTCAAGAGGTCAAAAAGGCTCAGATGTTCAAAAAGGATCAAGACTTAACGTTAAGCAGGCTCTGAATGCCCTCCAAATAGGCAAGAATGTCAAATAATCTCAGAATTTGCTCAAAAAGGGCTTTGATTTTACTACTAGCTCCGAACAGGGAGTGATGACCCAAATACCCCACCTAAGTTTTGTCCGGATTAAAAGAGGTTCCGGACAAACCCAAGATGGATAACCTGTGGCCGACCTTACGTCCATTCTTTGTACTAAGCTTAAGAAACAAATAATTAGTCAGAGTCAAACAGAAACGAGTTTGTTTTAATATAAAGATAAACGTCTGTGCAGAAGGTAGACAAGAAACTCGAGAAAAAAACCTTCAAAGTAAAACAAAAACAAAAAAAAACCTTTCTTTCACATAAAAAACTTTTACTTATTTTATTCCAATTTTCTTTTTTTTCTTCTTTTTCTTTGTTTTTTTTTTTTTTAGTTTTTTTAATTATTATTTATTCTTGATAAAAGAACCCTCAAACTGAAAATGTTTTTTTTTTTTCTTCTTCTTCTTGCTGGTGTGTAGAGGAGTGAAAACTGCGAGTCCAGTGTGGGGAGGAGGGGGGTTCACAGCTGTCTAGTGGTTAGAGAAATAGGGGGAGTACTGCGTGGCTGGTGGATTTCATGACATTGCAGGACATTAACCCCGATGAGTGGTAACGTAAGCCCCTTGGCTACAGAGGAGCATTGAACACACGGCTTTGCTGGCCTCTCTAGCAAACAGGTTCTTTAAGGTCAGTCCCTTAGTGACCCCCTAATGTTTAGGGGTTAAATAATTCCCTGATCTCTTTGCTGCAAGTTGGGCCTCATTCCCAACCTTTTCAGTCTCTCATGCACCCCTCCCGGCAGGAGTAGAAAGCACTCTGCTTTTGAACGCACTTTTTCATTCCAAACACCAAATTCATGGTATGTATTGAGTTGCTGCAAAATTCCTGGTTGCTTTAAAAATGGCTGCAGTGTTTCATACAATGCAAATGAGACATCTTTGTGTGATTCTATCTTTAAAATTGATAAAATTTACATATATATAAGCTATACACATGTTGATTCCAATTAAAAATAACCTTAAGTGGTTTTAATTGTATTAAAACTGCATTTAAAATGGTACAGCAGAGTGCTTTGGGTGCAAACAAAATGGCGGTGGATGGAGAAAACGCCAAAGATTAATTCTTCCACACGCAAAGAGGGTTTGTGAGTGTCATTTCCCCCGGGTTAAAACATAGTCCTCCCGCTCCCCCCTCTTCATGTGAGATAACGTCTGGCTTGTTAATAAGTCTTTATCAGTCCGTTCTCAATCCAGTGGGAGAGGAGAGAGGGCCGTCCAGAGGCACAAGGTACGTTGGAAATAGGTGTCCAGGTGAGGGGTAAAAGGAGATCCACCTCCAACCTCATCTCTTCTCTCTCTTGTTCCAGAAAAGGTCTGCACAGGTGTAAATTGCTTTCATCATGAAGCCCCCAAAATAGGAGAGAGGAGGGATGAGAGAGAGGAAGATAAGGTGGGGAAGAGATGGGAATGAGTTGGAAAGAGAAAGGGTGGAGATGAGAGAGGGTAAGGGGAGAGAAGGCTGTGCGTGAGCTGGTGAGTCTCTGTGCCTTGTTGACCCCCTGTGCCCCCAGGTAGGGGGGTCAGGGTGAGTGTGTTGAGGGGCTACTGTGAGTGGAGCTGGGGGAGAGGCTGGGGCTGCAGCTCCCAGGAGGTACAGGTGTGGGGGGCGGCAGGCTGGGAGTGGCTTCTCCCATGTTATCCAGCCCCTCTGAGTTCTCCAGCATCTCCTGGATGAGGGGTGGCATGGAGCCCGGGATCTCCATCTTCAGGGTGATCACTCGCTCTGCACCTATAGGGCACAGGGAATATAAGCATTAGAGCAGCAGCTCTGGAGTCTCAGGTGATTCGGCACAAGCTGGTTATGTGTCCGTGTCTACATTAAATGATCACTGTAATGAAGAGTAGTTAATTTTATAATTATGCGTTCTATACTTACAATAATGAAAATTAAGTTTGACATAAGGGACCATGATATATATAAATATATTTAAAAATTGGAATCTGGCTAAGATCATTATTTGGCAGGGAAAAAGATAACTTTGCTGGTGGAAACCAACAGAGACATCCACTGTACCCTGGTGAAGGTTGCATGCATGAGAGAGGTGTTTACATTTCTGCAGGAGAAGGACTTGCAGTTATTCTCACAACTGTCTGCTTCTGAGCATGTGCAGAGGGTAGGTATCAAATAACAAATAGCCTTCATCTCCCCTCACTGATAAAAAAACACACCCTATCAGGCCTGGTGCCAGACAAGATGGGACATTCCATACACAAACTGAGCCTCCATAAGGTTGCTTCTAAAAATGCTATTATGCTTATTTGTCCTTTAATAAAGCTGTGTTAGA
The DNA here is from genome assembly GCA_027410445.1 of Discoglossus pictus. Lineage (NCBI taxonomy): Eukaryota > Metazoa > Chordata > Amphibia > Anura > Alytidae > Discoglossus > Discoglossus pictus. Next base: position 37,710,497 of record CM050174.1, read on the forward strand.
AAAATTAAAGGGGAGGAGACACAATTTGCAAGATGGAAGTACTGCAAATTGTATTTTAGCGTAAGTTAAATGCATTTTTACTCTTAAAAATAATCCTAGTACTATCAATGTTCATTTAACATCCCTATATGTGTTGGTTCTGTTGTAATCAGACCTAGAAACGCTCGCATATGCTTGTATTAATACCCCACATGCTCTATAAATAAATAATGAGGCCGCTGTCCATTGACACAACTCACCCTTGGCACTAATACTGCGCAGGTCCGTGATCTTCATCAGCATTTTGGGGAACATGTGGGGTTTTTTGGGTCGCCTTCTCCTGACATAAATCTTTAGCGCTTCCAACAAAGGTTCCTGCAGCTTGTCCACTTTATCTGGCTGCTCCAAGTCCTGTCGGTCTGAAAGGAGACTCAGTGTTAATATATGGTCTGCATTAATTAGGTGCAGGCAGTATTAATGATCAGCAATATTATCATATTATAGAACTCCTTATAATCCGGTCTATAATGTGTATATATTTTTTCCTATAACGGATCATATAATTTACTTGCCCAGTAACATTTCCCTTTCAAGTCTGTTATTTCTAAACACAACCCCTCACTACATCTGCACCTATTACTCAATTCTTGTTGCATATATCATCTCTTCTATAACCTCTGTAATTGCTCCATATATACAATTCATTCAAAACTACTTCCGTTAATGAGCATTCTGTGATTAAGAGTTCCCTCGTTATTGGCTGTAATAATACAAACACTGCAGTACATAAGTGTACCCACTTGATGTCACCACCATCATAACCTAACTGCGCCATATGTACTGCATTATAAGTATCAATCTGCGGCATATAACTTACATACAATTTATTATTAATCTATTTCTTCCAATATGATTCTTTCTTTAAGTCATATCTAAGTTCCCTGGATTATGAATGCAGCTGATAGAAGAGAATAAATAGTGCATGCAAACATGTTTTTGCATGAAAAAATACCAAAAAAAACATTTACAAACGCACCCTGATATTTGCTAAATCTTTTGTTAGTGACACCCAGAAAAATCCCTGCTAAGATTAGCATAACATTCTTAATTCATTATGACCAATCAGGTGAAAGCAGAGGTTTATTGATACATTTGTATCATATTCTGATGTTCCTGTGTTGCAAAGCATTTTGGGATATGTAGTATATCTCTATGTGGTCTGATTCAATTGTAAGCTCAGACCCCACCCAACCATGTGATTCCATCCAGCAGCAGTAGATCCTGTGGTATCTACCAGAAAGGTCAAACTCTGTACCTGGCTGCCTCTCCTCTGTGTAATTGGTCATGTAAGCTCCTTCTGGGTGTGCAACGCTGGATTTTACTCTCCTGCATACAACTTTATATGTACACTGAACTTTTCTATACAACACATATTTTTCTGATAATCACTGCCTGTTTCTTACCAAACATTTGAAACCCAGGAAATGTATATATACCTTTAATATGTGTATTTAAAATCTTCTTAGTGAAATGATGATAAAAAATTAGTTCCTAGCCCAAAATGGGAATCAAATATTAAGACTGACTCCAAAATTGCTTTTATTTATTTAGAGCAGGGGTGTCCTGATGGGCCGGACACAGGTCTGGATTGAGGATTTCCTTCCTGTGCACAATGGAGTCAATCAGCTAGAATGAAGAAACGATAGTCAGCAGGGATATCCTCACATCCAGGCCTGTGTGTGGCCCACCAGGACACCCCTGTTTCTGATCTGCATTAAAACATAACATCAAAAGTCTCCTACAATAATATTGTGGGATAAAATTAAGCTTTTGTAGTGTATAAAAGATACTAAATAAAGCTGTAATTTAAAGTGAAACCACCCCTAGTGATTGCACAAATAAAACCAACAAACACACACTTGTTATTTAATTGTTTGAGTGAAAGTGTTAGATAGCATCAATTACATGTAGACATCTTCCCACTCTTGACAATTACTTAATTAATTATCTCTGTCAATGAGAGCCGACAGGAAAGAACAGTACGTCCATTTGTATAAATAATAAATTACATACTCTAAAAGGGCCAGTATATGCACTTTTCATGTGAAACCTATTTTTAGTTTGCCATTAACACTAAACGGACATGTGCAAACAGCAGCAAAGCAAATATTTATCCAGAAAATGTAATTTAAAAACACAGTTAACCTCATTATTAAGCACTGCTGAAAAGAATATTAGAATATTTCTATGGCAATAATATTGATTAGGCTTGATTAACATTATTGCTGTTGAAATATCCCACTTCCTTTCAGTGATATGGATGGGGAGGGGTACAGCAGAGGCATTATTGGGGTAACATGTGCTTTTAAATATTTTCTGGCTAAATAATTGATTTGCTGCTGTTTACATGTGTATTTTAATGTTAATTAATTATTAACTACAACTGGAGTGTTGGTTACCAGTTCCTTCTTCAGTGGACCACAGCATACAGCTCCTAGGTGGTCTCCCATCCAAGTACTGACTAGGCGCCAATCTGCTCGGCTTCAGGGTGGTGTGACTTATTTTTTCCTTGACTGGAATCGAAACCAGGTTGCAGCGTGACAGCAATGAATCCTAACCACTGGACCCCCAGGGAACCCTCTTCTAATTTATTACAACTAGGCAAGTTTATCATCACTTGTTGGGAGATATATTACATTTATAGAAAGAAAAATAATCTACTAAAAGACTAATTTTTATCTTTTACATGTTCTTTACTATGGTATTCCATTTTGTTTATGATCTTATTATGCTTAGTACTTATTCAGGAGGGTGTGTCTTTGTAAACTAATGAGTTTTCCAGTACTCTGGTTGAAAGCAATGCCACTTTTAACTGCTACTTTTGCATTTTGTGGATAGAAACTTCAATGATTTTCCCATGTGAAGAAGATTGTCAGTTGACCATAATGGAAGATCCCACTGCAGCATAATCACATATATAGTTGTGAGCATGCAAGTTGTTGCTAACGCTTGCGGGCTCGCAAAGGCGCTCCATGCCAGCAGCTGCGACCCTCGCAAACTTCACGTCGCAACGCAAATAACACGACACACACATTACGACACTTGCAAACAACATACCACACACGTTCACACACATTACGGCTTTGCAACACTCGGACGCAACTCGCGAACATTAAAAAATTTAAAACACAATACATACACACAGCACATACATAAAAAACTTACCTACAGCAACAGGGAGCATCCAGGACCTCAAAAATGCAACTTACACCTTCGTTTTAATCAAAATAAAACAGTTTGGACAATAAAAAATTTGATATGCGAGAGAAAAAATGGCCGCCGAACAAAACGAAAACGAGGCTACACACGCAAACACCATACGAGACACGTTAGCACACATTACGACCTCGCAGACATCGGACACAACACGCCGACATACAAACATTTCAAACAAAATAAACATATAACACACAACACACATATAAAAAGCTTACCTACAGCAAGAGGAACCATCCAGCACCTCAAAAAAGCAACTTACACCTTCATTTAAATAAAAATAACACACTTTAGACACTAATGAAATCGCTAAGCGAGAGAAAAAATGGGCGACGAAAAAAAAACGAAAACGAGGCTATAGCACTCTCCACACGTAAAACACCACAACACACTCGCAAAACACCACACGAAACTCGAAAACCACCACGAAGCACCTACGGATAATCCGCAAAGAAGCATACCACAGATAACCCGCCATTTTACGCCAATGCGGAAGTACACCACTACGCTAACGGTTTCGTCTCGCGCACGCACAGTATTACACTGCACACATTCATCACGCTTACACAGCAGCTCCACACCACTAATGCTGCAGCAACATCAAAACATGTCAGCTCTTCAACACAATGCTTCAAAATAGGTAAATTATATTCATTTATTAATGTATTATATATTTTAGTATTACACACCTAACAGCATTAGCTACCTTACGATTTGATTGCCGTCATTTTTTGACGGGCAATTCGCTAGTTCCATATAATAGGTAATAAATTAGATCAGGGGTCATCAACCTTTCAATACCTACCGCCCACTTTTGATGGTAAAATGTCCTTACCTCTCACCCGTGCCTCAAAAACTTGAGTTTCTGGTCACATAAATCATATAACCCTAGCCATGTATCGCCCTGTACTTACTAGATAGTGACCGGTCCTGACTGCTGTCCCTAGGCTCTCTCACCAGCTCTCCAACCAGCCAAGCGTGGTGCTGCGGGTCTCAGGCGTCTGACGTCACTTGTCAGCGACGCCACCTATCGATTACCCCGTTGCTTACCATGAAAGCTTGAATCGCCCGCTGGTGGGCAGTAGGGACCAGGTTGACTACCATTGATTTAGATGCTGTATTATTATTTTTACAATTGATACATTTATTTCTCATGTACTTAAAATGTCTATAGAGAAAAAGTCCAACCACAGTTGTCCTTTACAATCCATGAAGTCCCTACCACCTCAAACCTCATATCTTAAAGGAATAAAGACCCTTCCACTCCTAAATACATCTCGCCCACTCTCTCACCTCCACAGATGAGGCAGATCGCACTCAGCAAGCCGGTCTCTGCATCGTCCATTTCTAGCGGCAGGAGCTGGCCCGCAAAGGCAAAGACAAGGTCGGTGAGGGGCCCGAACCCAGCGTTGTGCATCTGCGTGCGGTTTAAGGTCAGCCCATCCGAGAACGTCATGGTGTCCTGGTCAGGCGTGTAACGTGTGCAAATTCGCAGCATCTGATAACAGAACAAAATAAGCATTCGTTATTACTCTTCATAATAAACCACATTGGTTTGATTGTATGGTGATATCTTGGCACCAGTAACACCATCCACTCCTAACTACATGCAAAAGGACAATCCCACACTATCTATATTTAATGTATTTTTCTACACTATAGATCAGTTATTCATTACACAAACATTTTAAATACATGCTAGAAATGTTTGGACTACTTTGGCTTCTATGTACTCCATGGTCTTCCACTATTGCAGATACTGTAAACAAATACTGTACTTATATTTGTTGAACTGAACCGTAAACAAGTTGTTCCTCACGTAATTCTGCGTCTTGTCCGGATTATTTTTTTGTTCCAAGTATATAGCCCATATTCAGAGAAATCTGCCTATTTACACTGTTTTTATTTATACTGCTACCAATTATATATATATAACCAGAATTACCAGTTTATGTCTGTGGTTTCCTACTCCAGAGTACAATAATGTACCATTTTATTTGATATTCAATAAACTGCCATCATTATTGGGCCTGGTTTATTTATGGCTTCATTAGTAATGAGAAGATACTTTATATAGCTCTAGTGGCGCAGAGAAGGAGTCTAGTTTATGTCTGCTTATTTATTAACAAGTTATTTTCCAGATTCATGAATTTAGATTCGAGTGGAATAGGAGAGAAAGAGACGGGGATAGAAGAGAAAGGGCAGAGAGGAAGAGAAAAAAGAGAGATGAGTAAGAGAGGGAGCAAATCTATTTTTACACCTGCAGCCGCCATCTTTGCTGTATCACTAAATAAAAATAAAGTTCAAGCTGGTGGTTTTCAAACCTGTGCTCAAGAAACTCTTCCCAGGATAAGATTTAGGGATAATCTTGTGCTTTTATACATTTGGATGCTGCATTATTTTCAATAAGTCCTCTTAAAATCCTGGGTTTTGGGAGGATTGTTCAACGGATTACTTTAGATCAGGGGTGTCCAAACTCGGTCCTGGAGGGCCGCACCCAGGCCTGGATTTGAAGATATCCTTTCTGTGCACAGGTGAGTGAATCAGGGTGACTGAAGAAGTGATTGACTCACCCGTGCACAGCAGGGATATCATCAAATCCAGGCATGTGTGTGGCCCTCCAGGACCGAGTTTGGACACCCCTGCTTTAGATGGTTAGTCTGCGAGTTTTCAATCTTGTAAGGTGCTTTGGCGAAAGCACTTTGGACTCTGGATTCTAAGCTCAAAGACAGGGCCCTCCATCCTTTGCTATTGTTTTTGCCTTAAACGTAATCCTTGTATAGCGCTACAGAATATGTCGGCGCGTTACAAATAAACCATAACAATAATAATAATTACTTTTTCCGGTTACATTTCTCTGCTGTATTCATGATTAAAAAGCATGGTCACTGCATACAGTCTGCCACGCCAACAGATGGCGCTCTGGGATAACAGTGTAATACCACCCTCCACCATAATGGTTTGCATATCTGCATAGTCAACAAGACACTATATATGCTGGTGTGCAAGCCACTTGTAGCATATAGAATTCTTTCATCTTGTCTGACTTAAGTAATTCCTGATAGCTTTATGCCTGAGAGCAACTTTATCTCATGAACACTAGAGGGAGATTTGTTAAATTATTGGACAGTTTCAAATTAGACACCTGCCCCTTCCAATCGCAAATGCTCAATAGCTTACAGCTTGCATCAATAAATGCAAGCTCTGGACTGCAAAAATACAGTGTCCCGTGCAGTTAGCAAGAAGACTATGACATAAATGTCTAAGTAGTATGAGACACTGATGGTGTGACCCTCCTCCTATGTCACAGCTGTGAAACGTGTCCCAACATGAAAGAGAACAGGAAGAAAGATGAAGGTTTATGAATGTAAGAATCTTTTCACTTTAGGGGTTTCTTAGAAGTCGGTGAAATGTAAATTTCACCATAGGAGGAAACATTTACCATATTTTTCCGTGTATAAGACGACTCCTACTTTCTCAAACCCAAAATTAAGAAATCAATAACATTTTTATGAGTTGTTGCTCAAAATATTGTTAATGCTACACACAGACTGTTCGTGGAGTACTGATCCAGACGTATGGATGCTTTCAGAGTTCTGATTGATTTATTAAGAATCCGGCCAGTGATTGGTGAAAGCCTGTTCGGAGACAAGGGACCCATTCAATTCCAAGCCCACAGCTACAGGGCTGGAAGCAAAAATTGTAACCATGCAGTGGTGTGTTTATATTTGCTTTTACAGTGTTACGAACAGTGTTAACCCACTTGCGGGTCCTATTTGGAACCCATAATATTTTTTGCTACATTTGTTATTTACGTGAATGCAATTGCGAGCTTGCAGAATTGTTGCAATTGAATCTTGATTTGCGATTTTAGCGATTGTAACATTTGCGTGCTTGAAACATCAAAGGCAGAGATGGGTCAGAGTTACAATTTTGACAACTCGCAAATGGATTGCGGGTAGCTCAAAGAGGCCAATAAAATGGTCTCTCAACTGGTTACCCCGTGTATAAGACGACCCCCAATTTTTGATCTGCAGATTTTAGAAAAAAGTTTAGTCTTATACACAGAAAAATATAGTATATCAAACCAAAAATGCATTAAGAGTCCCCTTAATGCACTATGTTTCGTTTTTCAGCAAGAACAACTCTTTTCCATTAGCCTGTTTATTTGTATGCCAGTACTTTATTTTTTACTGTTTTCTTGTTTTCTCTATGTTCTCTGTTAGGCAGAGCTACAAAATATGCCACTTCTGTAAAAATAGAACATAATAATAGGAATATTTCAGTGAGAGCAAATTGCCTGACTTACGGACAACAACCATATGGCTGGTCCTCAAGAGATGGCCATAATAAAAGCAAAAACCATGGAAACACAGGATTATTGCAGGGACTCGTTTGGCCTTTGCTTGAGGCAAGGTTTCATTGCAAAAGTCCATTTGCAAAAGAAGTAATTTAGAAATTAAACTAAGGGACCAAAGAAAAAAATATATAAAAAAAGAGCTTATTTTTATTTTGTTTGTTACAATGGCCACTTTCCATTATTTCAGAAAGTTGTACTTCAAAAAATGCTGGTGAGCCATCCAAAATGTATGTACTTTAGACCACTAATAAAAATTGGAAATCCATATGCTATAGTCATTAGTATTGGATGGTATTATGTATATTGTTACATTGCTTTATTGTTACCACATTCTCATTCTTCAGATGGTTTACTTACAATAAATGGTATTGGATGGCCAACACCACCTTTCTAAGGTTGGTTCTAAGGGTGGAGTAAATCCAACCAACACAGTAAGCATCATAGCACTATCGAATGAAATGTTACATGATACAAATACATATAGTGAGAGCATCATGCATTCAGAAATATGGGTGCAAGAAAGTGTAATGAGGAGTTTCTAGTTTGCACCATAAAGTGCTGTAAGTGTGAGCTATGGGTTGATGACTCAAAGAAAAGAGAGAACTCACAAGGATATCCAGGCAGGCGGCTTTGAGGAGAGTGATCTGGTCAGCGATGGTCAGAGTGGTGAATCCTGGCAACTGTTTGGCAAATTCCACCGTCTTGATGATGCATTTGGTGGACAGTTCGCTGAATTTGTCCCAGAGGTCGATGTCCAGAGAGACACGCTGTTCCGAGCTGAAATTCTGGAGGAGAGCGTGAGACAATGTCAGACGTTGGACGGTGGAGAGTGTTAAAGAAAGAGAGAGTGACCACCCATTGCAGTGTTTTGCCTTCATGGTAGTGATAAAGACGGGAGCAAAAACTCACTGTGTTATATTTGGTTGGGATAGGGAAACAAGAACTCAACATAGTGTAGCTGTCTTGGTTTGGAGGAACTGAGACTCACTCAATGTAAGTGCCTGAGCGGAGGGGAATAGACACTTACTTTAGTGTGGTAACATTAGTAGGGGCTGTGTTAACAAGGAAAGAGTCACTCACTTCAGTATAATTGCCTTGGAGGATGGATACTTAATGTAGTGTTCTTACTTGGGAAATAAATATTGGATTTACTGTAGTTTAATTGCTCGGTATGGGATGTTCATTTTCTTAGGAAGTATACAGAAGACACTCACTGTAGTATATTTAATTGGAAGGTAGGGAGCAGACTTTCTCTGTGATGTACTTGCTTGGCAGACGATGCAAACTGTAGTGTACTTGCCTGTTTAAAGGAGGAATAACCACTCACTGTGGTGTATTTGCCTGTTTAAAGGAGGAATAACCACTCACTGTGGTGTATTTGCTTGGGAAGCGTGGGGAGGACACAGATTAGGGGCAGAAGACACTCAATGGAAAATAATTGCCTGGTTACAGTGATTTAAACTCACTATAGTGTATTTGCCTGGATATGGGGAACCCTCTAACACTTTAGAATAATTGCTTGGACTGAACACTCACTGTAGTGTATTTGCCCAGCTGGCACAGTGCAGGGAAGGTTTCCTGATGGGCTTTGCGCACTTTCTCAATCAGATCCTCGGTCTCCGGGCTCAGGATGTAGCTCTCCATCACTTCAGGTTTTGGAGGCTCTTTTTTCTTCTTGTTTCGGTCGTTCCGTACAGCTGAATATAAGAAAAGGCACAGCAGGGATTAGATTTCCATCACGCAATCACACAGTTAATGGTACATATTTATCTATTGTACATATAAAATGTTAGTCCTGTACATTTCCCTCTAGTGTCACAATATTATTGATTCTAGGTCAATCAGGGATCTTCACCATGGCAACAATTATGGATTTACTGCCAAAATAACTAAAGAGATCCACTGTAACAGAAAAGACACAGCATGTTGAAAGAGGTGAGAAAGAAGTCTTCTGGAAGAAAAAAAAGAACATCTTTGCTGTTGGCATCTGCTGACCAGAAATTAACCCATCTTATTTCTAGAAAGAGCTGCAGATAACCAGTCCCACTGCATTGCTTTATACGGATTTATAATATGAGCCTGATTATAGAAAAAACGACAGGAAAAAAGGAAATACACTAAAATAAACTAACTTAATTAGAAAGCGAGAAGCATCTGAGGACCCATTGTGCAGATTTTGGTGGAAGGGAAGACGTTATCTAATGCCCTTCAGGTCTCAGTGAACAGGAAACAGCTTCTCTGCAGATCCTTCTCTAGCGGGAATGTGTTTTATATTATATATGGTGCAAGTGCTTTACAATATAGGGGAGTTCACTGGATCCCGCTAGGTAACCCGTGCCCCTTTTTTGAGGCAGGTAGCAGGGAATTGGGTTGACTGTTGCTTGCATCCTCCCTAGTGATCGCACCCCATGCACTCAGCTTTGGGTACCAGACTTATAAAACAGTCTAAAACCCATTAGTTTGAGTTACTTGCCAACTTATACAATTTCCTATGGGGTTAGTGTAGTGAAGGGATACATATAGTAGTGCAGTTTGAAGCTAGGTTTTTGGGGGGTTTGTTGCCTACCCTATAGTAGCTGCTATTACAACCACGTTTTTGGCTATACAGAAATGTACAGGTTTTGCATTTAATGAAGAGGCCAATCAAAATTTCCAATATGAAAAATAAATATAGAAATGACATAGTACAACATGCAGTCTGTGGATCACAAGCAATCTATAAGAGGCAGCCGGAGGGGGGAGGCTCACAGCTGTGACCAGACATCCATCAGTGGTTGGAATGGGGGCAGGGGAGGAGACACAGCTGGTGAGGACCAGGAGAAGGAATTACTCCGGCAGATTGAGAGAGAAGGAGCTCCGCCATGTGCTCGCCTCTAAAGTAAAAGTTCTTAGAATTTCCACTTTAGAGTTTAAGCTTTTTTTGCCCACTCTGTATACTAATTGCATGTATTTTATTCCCACATATAAATGATCATTTTTCAGGGCTGTAACATTGTCATTACTTAAGTTAAAGGGTCAGTCCCACTGAGGATCCAATTGACCTAATGCCTGACATATTTAAAGGGTAAGTGTCACACAGAAGCAAAGAAGCAGTGACGTGTTTAATGGGCTGAAGTATGTGTACACTCGGTGCTGTCATACTCAATACTTATGTACGGGGTACTTACATTCTTTGGACATGCCGACCTCGAAGCATTTCTGTAGCCGGCAGTACTGGCAGCGGTTCCGTGTCACCTTGTTTATGATGCAGTTCTTGTCTCTGTGACACGTGTAAACCATGTTCTTCTGTATACTGCGCCGGAAAAAACCCTATTGGACAGCACACATGAACATTTTTACGTGTGAAACAGTAATATCTGTATAGCATACATCAGTTTCAAAGATATTGAAAACATAGGACACATACACTTACACACGTGTGCAGTAATTACATGTTTGGAGTACAGCATAGGAAAAGGGAGACTAATAACGGAGATGTGGGGGTCCCACAATGTAAACGCGCATTCCCATGTAACATATGTATTAATTTCTGTCTGTGTATACATATACATTACAAGTACAAACACACTCACATATTCCAAGAGAATAAAGCCTTAAATATTAACTAATAATTTAAATATTGAGCCGATTCAAGGCTTAGAAAAATAATTGTTTGAAAACCCTGCTAAATCTGTGTGCAGTTTAAATTATCAGCAATAGAGACACATAATATATGAGGACTTGCACGTAAGGGTACACAGGTATATAAGTATTGCTTAGCTATACTTACCTTGTAGTACCTTTATATACATTATTTCTATATATTAGATTTATTATCCTGGTTTTTCTTACTTACATATATTTTTTTTGTTTTATTATTCTTTGATATATAGACATACACATAAACATACAGCCTTATCTATTTTCGTTTATTCACAGATATATAATTAACTGGGTGGTTATAACTGTCCCTGTGTATGTCCTGAATACACAAACTTATAACAAGATCTGGAAGTGTATTGAGTAGGAGGGTACATACCTTGCACCCTTCACAGGCGCTGACCCCATAGTGGTACCCCGAGCTCTTGTCCTGACATACGAAACAGGGTTTGTAGATCCGAGGGAGGGGAGGTGGTGAGGGGGGGCTTGGAACAATCTCCTCTGAACTGGTGCTCTGGGTCTCGATTGCTGAGAAAAGAGGTCAGGATTAGACCACAAACAACAACAACACAGCAAAACAGGAGCGAAATACAGATAACATTAAGAATCTACTGTACATTAACAAGGGTGGAGTTACTGCATTTAATTCATGACTATTCAACAAAGCTATCATATTTGTTTTAGATCAAGAAAAAGGGAATAAAATAATTTGCTCTCTAGTTACCTTATGTTATTTAATATTCATTTTTTTTTGTTAAAAATCACAGTTTTTCATGCATAAAACAATAATATATGTTATTTTAAATGACTGATTAGCATCTAGGGACTACACAGTGTCTCTTTAAGCAGTCAATTCAGTTTATAATTATTATTACACTTGATCCTCTGGTGATGATGACTGTATGTATGAGAGGGACATTACATTTCTGCAGGAGAAGGGTTTGTAGTTATCCTTAGACTTCAGCTTCTGAACAGGCACAGGGAAGGTGTCACTGTGTGTATCAGAATATGTCACAGATTGTGGGTGTGTATCACAGTTTGTCACAGTGTGTATATGTGTGTATCAGAGCTTGTCACAGTGTATGAATCATAGTCTGTCACAGATTGTGTGTGCGTATCAGAGTTTGTCACGGTGTGTATGTGTGTATCAGAGTCTGCCACAGATTGTGGGTGTGTATCAGAGTTTGTCACGGTGTGTATGTGTGTTTATCAGAGTCTGTCACAGATTGTGGGTGTGTATCAGAGTTTGTCCCGGTGTGTATATGTGTGTATCAGAGTTTGTCACGCTGTATATCAGAGTTTGTTTGTGTTGGAGTGTCAGATTACACTGTGTGCCTTTTTGGGTGTGTCAGTGTTTATACTCCAGTATGTTTATTTCAGTGTGCATGTATCAGACCATCACGTGTGTCACAGCAGATGTCTGGGTCAGTGTACATGTATGTGCATCAGTGAATGTCACAGTATACAGGTCAGGGTCAGTGTGTCACTGTGCATACATCAGACTGTCACAGTGGGCATGCGTCAGAGCGTGTCACTGCGTGCGTGCGCGTCAGCCTGTAAATACATGGCCTGCAGATGTTCATCCCAGAAGGATAGCTCATGAATGGGCATCTACTGACAGACTCACTTCCATCCAGTGTTTTCAAAGCACTGCAACCCCAGTCAGTGTTGAACATACTTAAATCTGCACTTTATGCTTTCTTGATTGTTCATTGGGCTGATTGAGACTTGTTAGGGCTTGGCAGGACCTACAAGGTGCATTATTGCTATTATACATACATATTTTATTATTGTCCCATAGTGTCCCCAAATAATGGAACTATTTTAGAGCTCCAAAAGTAAAACTTAAAAAGAAATACACCTATAATCTCTCCATAGTGCATGAAAAAAACAGCATTAACTACTCCAAAGCAATCAAAAGACCCTAAAATGGCCAATTGGACTTTATAACTCATCATCTTAATAAAAACTGCACTGGTTTGCACATAAAAAAAGCCTCTAGTCATGAAAAACGTCACACAAAAATGGAACCCACAGAAAATATTTTGTGAAACTATGATTTATCCAAAAGAAACAACACCAGCGGTTGTGGCAGTTTCCTATTGGCTTGCTAGACCTGTGAAATCAGGCAGCCATTTTTATCTCCCTCCAGGGACATATAATACAAATAACTATACTGGTAGGTTCAGCTAAAAAAGCAGCAGTCAAGACGAATTACTTGCACAATGAAGGATTAAAAAGGTTAAGGGCAAACGCCCAAATTAACCCCCCTCTCTCAGACTCAGATATGAGGGCAAATGAGGCCAGAGGTTTGTTAGTTGGGCAAATATCCAAATCTAAGGGGGTCGGAATAGAGAGCAGATGGAAAGAGAGGGCAAGAGACAAAGGGGATATTGTTATACTACAGGAGGGGGGGCAGAGAGAGACAGGGACAGCGGCGGTGCCAGCCTCCCTCTCAGCAGTGCACTATGCTATACACAGGCAGTCACAGTGCCATCCTCCTCACATACTGCTTTATAATGAAATGTATACACGGCACAGTAATACATGTGGGTGGGTAGTGCCAGCTTTCCATTCACAATATATAATATAAACCTGGCATAGGTAGAGTACAGGCAGTGCTATACCAGCCTCCCCCTTTACTATCCAATGACATATAGTACAGTGCAGGCAGGTGTAGTGTAACTTTCTCCTGATGCCAGTCAGAATTCGGACTATGGAAGATGTTGGAAGGAAAATCCAATGCATTTCCCCAAAGTCAATAGGCCCTGCTCTGATTGGCTCATTTGAACTACCCTAGTTTGTCGGCCTGTTGTTGATTGAACTGGACTTAAAAAGGTCCAGGCCAATAATAGAGTGACGGACTAGAAGATGCTCTGTTTGGTCGTTTGGGGGGATTATTTGAATATTCCCTATTACCAATATTCCTGTGGGACAAACCGAAGGTGGACTCTACCTCCACAATGCAACCAACCTATTCCCCGTCCCTTCTGCCTGCAGGACAAATCATCCTCCTAGTTCCTCAATGAAAGGGCTAGTCACTTAGGCACTAGTCCAGGGGTCACCAAACTCGGTCCTAGAGGGCCGCACCCAGGCCTGGATTTGAATATATCCTTTATGTGCACAGGTGAGTGAATCACTTCTTCAGTCATCCTGATTGACTCACCTGTGCACAGAAAGGATATATTCAAATCCAGGTCTGGGTCCGGCCCTCCAGGACCGAGTTTGGTGACCCCTGCACTAGACTGTAATATCACTGGGAAACCTGCCTCGTATTCAACCATAAGCAATAGACTCGCCACCCATTGGAGGATCCATATTTCCCGGGATTACCAGCAGAGTTGGCTCCTGCCTGATCTGCTTAATTTTCGTAGGAAAGCAAAATGTCAACTCATTCTGTTACTTGTATGATTTGTGTATTTTTACTGTCTTGGACCATATGCAGTTCTGGGCAAGACTAGATTGCAATAACAGTTCAATTTAAGTACCACCCCCCCAGTCATGTACACCAGCCCATCTGCCACCATCCCTTCCCAGTGTATGTCATGCCTGGTTGGTGCCCCACTAGCCAAGCCTCTTCCTTATTGTAAGCCTAAGATTTGATAGGCCTTCTCGTCATTGGGCCAATGAATTTACCTGGGCCTGTTGGCCTTTTCTTTGTTGGTCTCTCTGTTGATATCACGAGCCAGTAGAAGTGCCAATGTTAGCCCTCCTGTCACAGGTTTGCCCATTCATGAAGGGTAGTTTAAGTCAAGTTACTAACAGCCTGCTGAAGACCATCCCAGATCCAACACAAGGACTCCGGGGGGGGTTCCAGAGCGAGCCATTCCAGCTGGTCCGGTCTGAGAGAGTCTGACACTAAAATATTCATACTTCCTTACGGGATGGGATCCCACAAACCCTTGCTCCCAAGTTGTGAGCAGTGCCAAATAGACTGTGGTAGTGCCAGCCTCCACGTGCACGCGTAATGGTAGGAAATGACAAGCACAGCACATATGTAGCCTAGACAACAGCAAAACTAGTCATCTACACCAAACAGGACGATTGTAAGTAGTGAGTTTCCAGTCTTGTAGGGTGCTTTGGGATAAAGCACTTTCTGCTAAGATTCTAAGCTCAAAACATGGCCCTTCAACTTTTGAATTTGTTAGACTTGTATTTCGCCTGTTCTTATCCCATGTACAGCACTACGGAATATGTTTGCGCGATACAAATAAAAGATAATAATAATACACAATATAAGCAATGCTGGTGCCATCCTCAACCTTTCATAGCTATAGACTAAAAGGCTGATTTCAATGTCTCCCAAATAAATACTTCTAGCTGCTCAACTGTTTATTCTGTAAGTACCTAGTATACAATGGTGGACAACTCCTGGGAGCCTGGACAACTGGGATCTTAGTATTTGTACTCCTAGCTCATAGAAACATCATGTCCTGCTTTTAGAAAGTTTAGTTGGCTCCTATGTGTCAGATATTGTGTCTACCCTGCCTATATACATTTACCTACATTGTAAAAAAAAAAGTCTGCCTGGTTAATCAAATAGGTAAGATGGCTCATAAGCTTGATATAATTCCACACAAGACATAGGGAGTGCCAGTGCCACCATGTGCACGCATAGTACTATATATGACATATATATGAAATAATGAGAAGAGCCCAAGTGGGTTTCTCCAATTCACATTGGTGACACTTTGATGTATACACAGCTTTGCTTGTATACTAAAAGGCACATCTAGTCTACATATGATATCTACCTAAAATGATTTGTTTAAATTCATCTTCATTCACCTTTTACATGTTTTTCCTATCACTTTCCCTGGAAGCCTATCCTCCCTTTATACCAATCATGACATATATATGGCAGTACAGGTACAGAGATGGCAGTAGCAATATCAGTCCCACAATATAAATACACGACTACACTATGCATTATATAGATAGAGAAGCTGTGCAGACTCTCACACACGCTACTATAACATGACATATGTGCACAGAGCACATATCTGCAGTGTCAGCGACGTTTCTTAGTAGTTCACTACGGTATAAGTAAACCTTGCAGGAGTAGCCGGGTGGGTATATAGTTTTACATGTGTGTTATTTGCTTCTCAGGGAGGTGCCTTTAATAACTTGGCTAACAGTGGTCCATGATTTCAATGTCTCTCTGTTCATGAAAAAAGGTGGACCAATCAGAATTAATAAAAACAGAGAAATCTAGAAACCCTGGACTGTTGGAGGTGCTCATTAATGATTTACACACATCACTACACCATGACATGTGTGTGTAGAGTGCTAGACTACAGTTACACATACTACTAAACTGCAAGAAAGGTAAATAGTGGTGGAACAATGTAGGCGGCAACAATAACAACCTCACTCACATACTACTATATCATGACGTAAATACGGATAGAAGGCTGAGCAGTCAGCTACTCCTTAAACACAATACCACACCATGACACATGCACACAATTCAAGGAGGAGCAGCCTTCCTTTACACACATTAAGACATGGTGATATATGTACATAGAACAGGTACCGTATGGAGACAGTCACTCACACTTCATGCACTTTTTTAACTTGAATGACCTTATAGACCTAGCAGCGGCAGTGCCAGTCTCCCCCTTCCTCAACAGACGGGTGCTATAATGTCCTCCCAGGACCCTGACATCAGCTGATCCTGAGTCACCGACTAATCTCTTAACTCAGGGCTAAAAAAAAATTAGCACAACTGCCGGCCCTTATATTTAGCGAAACGGAGTATCTGTACAGGCTTGTGGATTTAGCATGCACTAATATATGCACACGCGGCACAATAAGATGATGATGAGTATCTATAAGGTTATAATGCACATACTACACTGGTGTTATGATGAGTATATACGATAAACAACACGCTGTACTGTCTAATGGTGTTGAGTATTTATACATGGCTAAGTATATACTGATAATGTACATGTGGGACTATATAATGATGCCGAGTATAAAATACACTGACAATGTATATGCTGTAGTGTATAATAATGCAGAGTATCCATCTATATACTGAGAATTAACACACTTCATTGTATAATGTTGCAGAGTATCTATACACAGATAAATATATATATATATATATATATATATATATATAATGATAAAGAAATCACTGTACTGTATAATAATAATAATAATAATAAGTACCTATAATGAACACATTACACTGTATAATGATGCTGAGTATCTATATACACTGATAATGAACATGCTGCACTGTATAATAATTCTGGGTATGTATACACTGATAATGAACATGCTGCACCGTATAATGATGCTGAGTATCACATATATAATTTTGAGCATGCGGGTCATTGCTAACGCTGCAGGCTCGCAAAGCGAGGGCCTCAGTTGCTGGCATGGAGTACCAAAGGCGCTCCTTGCCAGCAACTGCGGACCTCGCAAAATTTACACCTCAACTTAAGTCTAAATACAAGAGTTTAGACCCCCCGAAAATCCCCTAAGCAAGAGAAAAAATGTCCGCCTAAAAAAAACGAAAAAAGAGACTACAGGATACTAAAGACGCAAAACACCACCAAACACCTACGTATTTTCCAAAAAAGACAGACACGATCCAAGAACAAGGACGCCAAATCAGCCACAGACGCGTGCCACACATTAGGCTCCATTTTACAACACTAACTTACACAATGCGGCAGTACACAACTACCCTAAGGGATTTGGCTCGCGCACGCAGCCTATTTACACTACACACTGCACACATTGCTCACACTTACACAGCAGCTCCACAGCACTCAAAACATACATTGTATGCTGCAGCAACATGAAAACAGATTGCCAGCTCTTCTGCACAGTGCTTCCTGCAGATATTACTTCAAAATAGGTAACGTATATTGATGTATTATTTTATTCATTATTTCATTAGCATTAGCAAAAAAAACAATGCTCATAGCACACACACCGAAGGCGCTTATTGCGAGCTACGCGATGAGCGCCGAAGGCGCACAGCGCAAGGCTCGCAATGAGCGCCGAAGCATCTTGGAACACAAACAAAATTTACCACCCTTACAATCTTATTGCCGTCATTTTTTGACGGGCAAGTCGCTAGTCTATATAATAATAAACACAATGTACTGCAATAGTGACGCTGTGTATCTACAACGATACTAAGCTCTGTGTAATTATGCTGAATATATATGTAATGATAATGAACAATAAATACAAATAAAGAAAACCACACCATCTTTAATGCGATAAATGGTCCTAATATCTCTAGTACTTATCTGCTGAAATGGTATGTCCCATATGCTTGTAAACTCACTTTTTCTATAGAAAGCTTTCAATCACAGCAAATCTCTCTAAAGATCTAACTATTTTTGTTGGGCTTCTCAGAAATGTCTAGTTTCTGTGAAATGCTGCCTATAACCATACTGAGAATTGATATAGTGGTAAGAACAGATTTTTTCCTGTGAATGCACATGTATTTGTACACATTATAACATTTTAGCCTTTGAAACTGCTGCCTGGCATGGAGAGCTCTTTGAAGTCTGTTGCCAACATTTGGGCATGCTTCTCTAGCACGGCTTCTCCATATTTATTATATAAAGCCTATAAATAAACTAATTATTTTTCCTTCCCAAGTGCATGTCTATATGTTTTAAAACTCACCAGCTTAAACTTTTCCAGGTTATAGAACCCCCTCTACAGGCAATAAACATCTCTCGCTCTGTCCTGCGTGTCTCTCTCTCTCTCGCACTGTCCTGCGTGTCTCTCTCTCTCTCTCTCGCACTGTCCTGCGTGTCTCTCTCTCTCTCGCACTGTCCTGCGTGTCTCTCTCTCTCTCCCACTGTCTTGCGTGTCTCTCTCTCTCTCCCACTGTCTTGCGTGTCTCTCTCTCGCACTGTCTTGCGTGTCTCTCTCTGACGCTGTCTTGCGTGTCTCTCTCTCGCGCTGTCCTGCGTGTCTCTCTCTCGCGCTGTCCTGCGTGTCTCTCTCGCGCGCTGTCCTGCGTGTCTCTCTCTCGCGCTGTCCTGCGTGTCTCTCTCTCGCGCTGTCCTGCGTGTCTCTCTCTCGCGCTGTCCTGCGTGTCTCTCTCTCGCGCTGTCCTGCGTGTCTCTCTCTCTCTCGCTCTGTCCTGCGTGTTTCTCCATCGCTCTGTCCTGTGTGTTTCTCCATCGCTCTGTCCTGCGTGTTTCTCCATCGCTCTGTCCTGCGTGTTTCTCCATCGATCTGTCCTGCGTGTCCCTCTCGCTCTGTCCTGCGTGTTTCTCCATCGCTCTGTCCTGCGTGTTTCTCCATCGCTCTGTCCTGCGTGTTTCTCCATCGCTCTGTCCTGTGTGTTTCTCCATGGCTCTGTCCTGTGTGTTTCTCCATCGCTCCGTCCTGCGTGTTTCTCATCGATCTGTCCTGCGTGTTTCTCCATCGCTCTGTCCTGTGTGTTTCTCCATCGCTCTGTCCTGTGTGTTTCTCCATCGCTCTGTCCTGTGTGTTTCTCCATCGCTCTGTCCTGTGTGTTTCTCCATCGCTCTGTCCTGCGTGTTTCTCCATCGCTCTGTCCTGCGTGTTTCTTCATCGATCTGTCCTGCGTGTCCCTCTCGCTCTGTCCTGCGTGTTTCTCCATCGCTCTGTCCTGCGTGTTTCTCCATCGCTCTGTCCTGCGTGTTTCTCATCGCTCTGTCCTGCGTGTTTCTCCATCGCTCTGTCCTGTGTGTTTCTCCATCGCTCTGTCCTGTGTGTTTCTCCATCGCTCTGTCCTGTGTGTTTCTCCATCGCTCTGTCCTGTGTGTTTCTCCATCGCTCTGTCCTGTGTGTTTCTCCATCGCTCTGTCCTGCGTGTTTCTCCATCGCTCTGTCCTGCGTGTTTCTCCATCGATCTGTCCTGCGTGTCCCTCTCGCTCTGTCCTGCGTGTTTCTCCATCGCTCTGTCCTGCGTGTTTCTCCATCGCTCTGTCCTGCGTGTTTCTCCATCGCTCTGTCCTGCGTGTTTCTCCATCGCACTGTCCTGTGTGTTTCTCCATCGCTCTGTCCTGTGTGTTTCTCCATCGCTCTGTCCTGTGTGTTTCTCCATCGCTCTGTCCTGTGTGTTTCTCCATCGCTCTGTCCTGTGTGTTTCTCCATCGCTCTGTCCTGTGTGTTTCTCCATCGCTCCGTCCTGTGTGTTTCTCCATCGCTCCGTCCTGCGTGTTTCTCCATCGCTCCGTCCTGCGTGTTTCTCCATCGCTCCGTCCTGCGTGTTTCTCCATCGCTCCGTCCTGCGTGTTTCTCCATCGCTCCGTCCTGCGTGTTTCTCATCGCTCTGTCCTGCGTGTTTCTCCATCGCTCTGTCCTGTGTGTTTCTCCATCGCTCTGTCCTGTGTGTTTCTCCATCGCTCTGTCCTGTGTGTTTCTCCATCGCTCTGTCCTGTGTGTTTCTCCATCGCTCTGTCCTGTGTGTTTCTCCATCGCTCTGTCCTGTGTGTTTCTCCATCGCTCTGTCCTGCGTGTTTCTCCATCGCTCCGTCCTGTGTGTTTCTCCATCGCTCCGTCCTGTGTGTTTCTCCATCGCTCTGTCCTGCGTGTTTCTCCATCGCTCTGTCCTGTGTGTTTCTCCATCGCTCCGTCCTGTGTGTTTCTCCATCGCTCCGTCCTGTGTGTTTCTCCATCGCTCTGTCCTGTGTGTTTCTCCATCGCTCTGTCCTGTGTGTTTCTCCATCGCTCTGTCCTGTGTGTTTCTCCATCGCTCTGTCCTGCGTGTTTCTCCATCGCTCCGTCCTGTGTGTTTCTCCATCGCTCCGTCCTGTGTGTTTCTCCATCGCTCCGTCCTGTGTGTTTCTCCATCGCTCTGTCCTGTGTGTTTCTCCATCGCTCTGTCCTGTGTGTCTCTCTCACGCTGTCATGTGTGTCTCTCTCACGCTATCGTGTGTCTCTCTCACGCTGTCCTGTGTGTCTCCACACTACCTAAATGTAATTCCTGTGATCTCTTTATCATTATATTAAATTATTTGCTTGCGTATTCCCAACCTCGACTTAAATTGTTAAAATATATTTACACCTCTTTCAATGTTGTAAAGCAGATAAATGACTACCCCGGGTTTATGAGACTGGTAAACATTTCTACGACTTTTTTATGTTCCTGTAATAAGTTTTCAAATCTTCTGATCTTTTGCGTTCGTGCAAAAAACATTATCATTTTAATGTTTAAAAAACGCTATTTAAAATCATGATATGCATGGAAATTATAAAGATAAGCTGTAAAATGATGAGTATCTATCTATACACTGATATCCAACACACCATACTGATGATATCTACAGACACGCAAACGCTGCAACCATTAAAGTCCCACTGCAGTCACATTTTTCTAAACGGTTCTTTAAAAAACAAAACTACGTAAAAATAAAAAAAAATATTGAATTTTTCACTTTTTTATGCAATTATTAATCACTATCATTTCCATGTAAACAAGTTTTCCCATTAGATGTAATTAAAGCAGGGTCCTGCTGCCACATTTCAATTGTTCATCTATAAGCTTCTTTTCATTCAAAGTCTCCTCCCATCTTAGAAAGTATATAAGTAGAAACTAAAATGGTAGCATAGTTACATTAAAAAAAAGTTAATTAATTGATGGCTGTAATATTTTTAGTATTTTCAATAAAGTGGTAAATTTTAACTCTAAGAATACAGCGGTGCTTTAATGAGGATTTGTATCGATACGTTGATGATATTACTTTTTATGGTGATCAAGAAACTAACAAAAAAAGATTACGGGGCAGAAATTCTCAGTTTTACTCAACAAATACAATCAGGACAAGTTGTAATTAAAAGCATGCAATCTGTTGACATCTACAAGGCCCAGAGAAAAAGATTGTGTTGCAGAAGAAGGGTAAACACAGAAGTCGACTGGCAAGACCAAATGAAGGGCCGGTGACCCCCCACACCTCTCTGACCTCCTGTTCATCTAGATAAGAACAGAAGGTCAGTCATGCTGAACAATGCAGAGATTCCCCAGTTATGTGTGACCGGGAGGGGCAGCTCCTGCATTATAAAGGAAGGAAGCAGCATGGGGTGTGGAAGGTATGTGAGATCTTACTATTCCTTCACCCACTCCATCATAAACACATAGCCCTGTCACCATCATAAACACATAGCCCTGTCACTACGGCTTCTGCACTTTGTCGGACACTTCAATGGGATATTCCTATATAGCTCTGTCCCCTCATGATACTGACCCAACACACCTCTGTTGCCTTTCCTATACTGGCACATTACTGCCTGTTCACATACTGAGTTTCTATACCATATAATAAGCATGAAGTTATGGTTTATTTGTGCTAATTAATTAATCCATTCATTAATATGAGGCCATCCACACTTACCCTTGATCATTAATCTAGCCCAGCTCTGATCCAATATTAACATTGTAATTAACTGGAACAGGTTTAATTTAAAACAACGCTCTGCTCCCTATGCTTCAACCAGCTTTCTGATCTTCTATGATGCTAGGCTTTACAAAATGTCCCTAACCGGATGTTAGATCATACACTGTGATTATCAGTATTATCCATTGGAACAAATCGACTAATCACATATAATGGTGGTGGATCTTACGAATGTTGGTCACACAATGTTAAATATTGCGGGCCTCGCAAACCAAGGCACGCAGTTGCGGGGCTGCAATAAATTACGAATATAACGGCTGAACCACGGAACTGGGAAGACCAGAAAATAAGCACAAATATGCCTCAAAATAACTTACACACTCACACACAGCACTGTGAGTGAGAGTTGCAAGTGAAGCCTGTGAGTGAGGTTGCAAGTGAATTTGAGGCATATTTGGCATTTTTTCAAGATCGAAAATCGCCTAAGCGAGAAAAAAAAAAAAGGAGGCCGAAAAAACATAACAGGATTAAAACGAGGCCTGAAGGCAGTAAAAAGGACCACAAAGCCAGTAACACTTTACCCAAGGCAGTAACACTCATTGCAAGGCCCCTAAACTAAACGGGAGGGGGGAGCCTTGCAATCAGCGCCGAAGTTGATCATTGTGAAGCACAAAAGTTATGGCTTGCCAAGGCCTGCTCACGATGAACGCTGAAGGTACAGCATTCCCAGGCGTAAAATTATATTCCCGTCATTTTTGACGGGCAAGTAGCTAGTAAATACATATTTAACAATGTTTTCATTGTTCATGGATGTGCTTTTTTCGCTGACACGTAGTACTTACGAGCATACATATGGCTGGCGACCAAAGGCCAATATAGTTATTGACAGATACCACTTAGTGTCTATCTATATATACACATACTGTACACCCCCAAATCATTGAATATTGTGTCACACCTGAGATCAATATTGAGGAGCGATTGAGGGCTCCATTAAACAAAAACAGAGTGTTGAACGTTCTCTCTGATACCTCATCTTCTATGAGGTCAACCCAGGTGAGGGTCATATTTATATAGCAGTGGTGTGATGTTCTCATTCAGATTGGAAAACCTGCACTAGGAGATCTGTTGCCCCACTCCCCTCTTCAGTTTCTTTACCCATAAACCCAGTGTCTCCTTCCAATAAATTCATAAAACGCAACACTGCCCAGAAACGGATATATAATACATTGATGTTCCTTCCCAATATTGATCTCAACACGGCTTTAGTCCCTTACTCGACCTGCCCATCTTGGTTTACCCTTCCCAAAGAAGTACACAAGCCCCTTCACCATGACAAGGTAGAGATCCAGAAGGGCGCCACTTACTATACTGATCCAAAACATACCTTGGTTGTGTTTCTCACACTGAATCATGCTATATGGACCTATAACTTTAGGAGTAAAGTCTGCCCTTACAAAGTTCTCACACACAGCCACCTCCAAGGGCTGCAGCCTGATGTCTTAATAGTCGCCCTCAGGCATCTGTTATCTTTCTGTCTCACCCCCAAGCAAACCATCTAAACTGAGACCTCCTCAGAGCAGGATCTCGGTTCTATGGCATCACCTGGAGTGTTGCATTACTTACAGCTATTTGCGTTTCTGTGTACATTAATATTAGTGTCAAATTGTACCCATTCTACTCTATAGAAAATAGCGCTACGGAAAATATTAGTTTGTTATAAATAAAGAGTATTAGTAATATTTATGCACACAATTCTACCTCTTCATTTATTATCCTCACACACAATTCCCCTTTCTATGCTGCTCCCACATAACTGTCCCTTTCCTATTTTTGTTGTTCAGTCATGTCTAACTCTCCATGACCCTATGCATGCCAGACACATCTATTGTTATGTCTCAGGTTGTGCTTATCCATAAGGTTTTCTTGGCAAAGAAACTGGCGATACGCGAGTGCCAATCCCTTGTCAAGTGGACCGTGATTTGTCTAATGTCTTTGCTATGACCTGTCCATCTTGGGTTAACCTACATGGTATAGCTCACAGCTTCATTGAAGGACACAAGCCCCTTTACCATGGTAGTGATCCAGAAGAGCCCTTTCCTATACGGTCACCTCATTCAGTTTAGTCCATTTTCTATTCTGACCCACTTTAAGTTTCCTATATTGACCCCCCACTCTACCCCTGCATATACTGCCCTATCGCCATACAAATGTTTAGATCCTGTCGCTATCCACTGGAGGGTCGGGTAGTGTTGACTTTTTCCATGCAAAATGTACTTTCACCCCTTATATTATATCTAGAAGTGTAACCCCTATGTATTTGTAAAAACACTATGCAAATAAAGATATACACAGAAACATATACAATGGAGGTGTTATTAGCAGAGTTCTTTCTCTCTGATCCCCCCACTCCAGTGTGCACAAACGGCAGGGGTCCAATAAACACCCATCCCTGTTTATATGCTGATGCGAGCACTCCCCTCCTCCACATGCAAGGGGATAAGGAGAGGATGCAGGCCCTTCTGTTATCTTGGCCTGGCATCCCCAACCACAAAGCTTAACGCAGATAAGAGCGGCCCTGCCCTCCCCATGTGCACACTAACAACAACGCACTAGGCCCCTGGACAGCATTCTTCGTGTCTTGATTAAATAGACACAGATGTATCTTAAGAAAAAAAAAAAGCCAACATGGATGTGTATTTCTCGAACTGGAAGAAAAAAAAACATATTAAAAAATATAATTGATCAACGTAATTAAATGCTCTCAAACTAATGGCTCTAAACATTGTCTCATATATGCGGTTACTGGCTGCAGATTAGTAGTCTCTGAGGTCATTAGCCAAGATAAAGATCCACTTGAGAGCAAGGGGAGTAATAGATGTGGTATTAAACAAACAGGAAAATAAAACCACTTGAGCTGTAGTTAAAGGTAGGTTGGTGCATCAAAAAATATCAATTTGAAGACAATGTTTTTCAGAAATGTTATTTGCATATCACCCAGAATCCTTAGCGTCAAGGATAAAGGAGATACTTGATAAAGGAGACACTCTTTATCAAGTATTATTATTATATTTTATTTGTAGCGTGCCAACAAATTATGTACTAAGTAAATATATGGGAAAACTGATCTCCTGGCCTTCACAGGACAAGTAGTGGTGTCCAAAATGGCCTTTTCTTTCTATAAATTATTTGGTTTATGTCTCATATTATCTTGCCAGTCTTAAATATTTCCTCTTTTAGGCATTTCACCATGGTTATCTATGACTAGGTAGGTTAGATTGGAGATAATTGTGACCAAAATATGGTTATAACAAAGGGGGTACAGGTTTAAAAACTCAAGCCAAGCAGATTCATATTTAAACCACTTTCTTCCAAGATGTCAATTTTCTTTAATGGAGTTCTTACTCTTAAAGTGCATTTTAATAATATCTTATTCAAATAAAAACAAACTCATCCATATGTAAACGACCACTAAAATGCCCAACACTCTACATTAAAAAAGAAAACTTTGCAATATACTAAAACAATAATGCAATACGCCTTCTCTAAAGTTTAATTTTCAAGTTTAGTCCATATCGGAGTGCGAGAAAATCCCAAATCTGGCAAATCTCAAGCTTTGTTAATTTAGGATGGTTTTACCATTTGGTATTAGTAATAGCATGGATTCTTATGGTAATGATGAAGTTGATGATAAAATGTCCATTCAAACTAGGCTAATAGACCCCACACCCTTGCATGCATGATATGACATGGTACCCATAACTGAAACAAACTTTATGATTGGATAGAGCAAAACATTTGATCAATGTGCAATGAATAGATAGATAGATAGGATAGTACATTTATAAAGCCACCTGAAAGTCCAAAAATAAGTTAAAAATGTATTACCTGCTCAGGTTTCCCAGAAATACAGTCATCATGCTGCATTCTGGTGGGACTGGGCGGGGACATGCAGATGAGATACGATGTACCTTACTCTTTAAATCCAAATTACCATTTTTTTACATGGCTCCTTTGAAGCATATGCTCACTGTATTAAATATATATACAGTTTATATATATTTATTTTTTTCCGAAAACTGAGTAAAAAATAGATTGTGATGCATCTGCTGGACCCTGGGGGCTTCCATGATATACTGGTGGAAGTTTAAAGGAGCATTTCTATTTCTGGAGGACAAGTTGCCTACTTTGGGGCCCTTATGGGGACTGGTGGTGGTGTCAATTTTAATCCCATCCAATTATCAAGCAAATAAACCAGTCACTCTTCCTCTACCTCTCCCTTTATTGATAAAAACCAACACAACCTTCAAGATCTATGTCACATAAATAGAGTTGTCAAAAGTTCTCTAAAAATGCTTTTATGTCCATGCCTTCAGACATGTAGTATTCGGTTTTAACTACAATGGACCTTTAAAGCAGTGTATATTGAAAAGTTGTTTACCTTACTGTATATGGCAGCATACAGAAGTGTCAAAATCCAGTCATTCATACCATGCCACGTTTTATGCATATCTTGAGTACAACTTGTTTAGCAAATAGTTTAATCATTTTAAAATGTCCTTAACTGAACAAAGGAATATACAGAAAATCTGAACTGGAATTGGATTGGTCCACAGTAGAGTGATATGTCCTGACCCATTCTCTCTTGGATTGTGGTTTCAATTTTCTAATGTACAGTATTATTCTATATGTTCTTTTAAAAAAACAATAAATGGTGAAAATCTTAAAAAATAAATATCTTAAAATTTGACTTCTATATACAATTATTCTTTACATTTACTAAGCTGCTACTTTCTCAGCTTGGCATGTTCTTGTACAATAATGAGATCTTTGGATTGCCAACTAAAAGCTTCTTTAGAGTTAGTTTTCAAGTTTTCAATCTTGTAATGTGCTTTAAGAAAATAATTATATACATTAGATTTTTAGCTCAAAGATAGGGCCCTCCAGTTGTTTACTATTTGTTTATATTGTATTTTGTTTTGCACCTAAATCCTATATAGCCCTATAGAATATGTTGGTAGGTACAACAAAGGATAATAATAATAATTCTATGTAGATTGACAATGGAGTCTTATGTGAATGACTCCAGTCATCCTTTCATAAGGCCATATTGATGGTCAATTAAGTCAAGCTTTTAGATAGAATGGACAGACTAGATGGGTCATTTTGATTTATTAGTCATCAAACCTATTTTTCTATTGGTTTGTAGAGAATATGGTCCAAAATCAACAATTGTGAAACAGTCCACAGGTAACTAGACCAAGGCTGCCATTTTTTTTTGTGCATCTAACTGTAGAGATTTCTTAAAACTCTCTTGTTTCGATGATAACAATATATAGAAGTTGAGATGGTTTTATTGAAAGTTTTTTGGACTATTAGTACTGGATCGTAAAAAGCTAAATTGCTACCAAACTTAATACATTATTGGACCTGTTTGTATTGACCACAAAGATACCTGCAGAATTAAAAAAAAAAGTATAAAGATAAAATAATTGCTAAAAATTAATTTTGCCAATTGGATATTTTACTTGGCACTGCATAAAATAAAGATTCTGAAAATAACTCATAGCTATATAATACAAGGTTATTTTCAGAAGCCAATTACCCCATTAAAAGTTCCCTACTGCTGTACAATTGGAAACTTCCCTTTGGTAAATCCCCAGGCCACAAAAAGGATGTGTAGGGGGGGGGAGAAGTCTTTCAGTGTTTTATTAGGGCTTTTCCCACCGAGAATTATATGTGGTGACGAAATTGAGGATAAAACTGCCAGATAAGTCCAAATACACATTTACCTATTGCTTTGTCCAATGATTTCGTATAATATATTGCAGTTTTTGGAGTATAAGAATGGGTGGTAGATAGGTAGAAGTGGTAGGGTCAAAAATACAATTCAATATATGTGTGAGAATTGTATAAGGCTTTCCTGAATAATGTAGGTACTGTAAATAAAATTATTTGATTAAATGGGCCTATTTGTTCTTATCTCCCGTCAGAATCTACTTATCTTTGTGATATCCCAAAGAGGATACAGTATGTTTGTCTCTTTTTTATTTCAAGCTGGTAAAAACAAAATATTATCTGCTGTAGAGTTGTCCTCTTTCTAACTCTTAGATTACCAGTTGTATAAGGTAACAAAGGGGTTAATTGGTCGTCCACTTTTTAAGCTTTCTTCTTAAAGAAGATTACAGGTGAGAAATCTTTCCGTTAATCCCTGAGCTGAAGGTAAAAATATTCTTACTATACTAGTTTAAAGAGGGGGAGTTCATGATGGGCCCAGCATCACGTTTTCTACAGACCAGACAAAAATACAGAATTTTAGGAAGATGCTCTAGAAAATGACAAAACAAAAAGAGCATATATCACATTAAGATTTAAAAATAGAGTATAATTACATTTTCTATTTGCAAAAAAAACATGTGGTCATTATTTGGTTTATTTTTGGATCACTATTTGATTTATTTTAGATTTACACGCAATTGTCTAAAAAATACATAATTATTTTACTAGTAAAAATCCTCTTTTTAAAAAAAAATAATTTTATATAGACCTATACAAATGTTTTGTTTACCATAGCCTCAACAATCAGTAAAATTTCCCCAGTTTTGAAACTGAACAAATAATTTAAACTTGGAAATAAAGGAAGTCAAGTGATAATAAGTCAACAAAAGCAAGGAAATGACAGATAAAATTACTATAATTTAGAGAATTATTTTGCCACCATCTACCAAGAGAAAATCAATCTACAAAGATCATTTTACTTCCCTATAATTATTCTACTATGGTCTAGAAGAAGCTATCCAACCATAGACAAGGAAAATGATCTTACAAATTCAATGTAATATAAACAATATTTTTTTCTGGATGATATATTTGATCAATGACCAGCTCAGAAATTCTTCCCACCACAAAGAGAATTTTACCGCAGTAGCAAGAGTTTAACATGAAAGGATCCACTCAAAGCCCCTCGCCCATTATTTTCGAGAATAGAAGAGGAACTATCTGTCACAACACCATTACTACAAACCAAGCCCTTGTTAAACTACTAAATTAACTCAAGAAAAAAAGGGATGAAAGGTGATATATCCATACGTACAATGGTTCGAATTGCTCCAATGCTGGTTTCGGAGTGGGGTCCCATAAGAATGAATGCTCCCAATGCCTTTATCCTGCATTAAACAGGCCCTGTTCTGTGCATAAAAATCCATCATGTGGTAATGTGTAGGGCTGGCACCTAAACCAGGAACGTCCACGTTTTCATACATCCTAAATCCGATCCCAAATAAACCATAAAAATATATAAATTCACAATGTTGTGCGTAGGAATAAAATAAAAAAAAAATAATAATAAAGTTTGTTTTCTGTTGTTTTGGTGCAAAACAAAACCAGAAAAAAAAATGGAATTCCCTTGTAGATTTTACAAATCAAGGGCTATTGAAGAGTTGAGATTTTCCAGGCTGATCTTGTGAGGATATCTGATGGGACATTCCTCTGACCCTCGGCTTGGATTCCATCAAGGGGTTGGGAGGGGAGCAGAGATTAGCACTAAAAGCTCACAAACTACATATAGAGTGGCCTCTTCACAGCTTTATTCTATAGCCGGCCAAGTCCCAAAACCCTAAAAATTCCCTTGGTCATGGTACCAAAAGAGGAAAAACCACCAAATCCACTCTTGGAAATATTGGCCTTTTTTAATATTGGTGTTATCCTTGTATATACTTGTTTAGGGTCAGGAATCCACTGGATTAGTCAGGAAGGGGGGGTGGATCAATTAGGGAGAGTGGTTAAGGATTAAAAGGGTTGCCTGGCATTGTAATGCAGGGTCTATTAAAAATAGAAAGTCTTAAATGTCGAAAATCTGTTTAAGGTGAGGGGAGGGGGTTAATCCTCGCGTAGAATGCACAGTCCTTCTATGAAGAATTATTCTTTGTGATAATGGGAATCCTACTGGTTTAAATGGGGTATCAGTCTTCTAACGAAGGGATTTCCTTACTATTAACAGTCCTTGAGATAATGTAAATACACATGATGAAGATAATCCACTGGGAGTTGGATCTCTGCAAAGTCCTTGTTTAGGATCTCCTAATATGTAAGGGAATGAAACCCGTTGTTAAAATACAGGAAAGGAAATACCCCAAGAGTCCTGTGAATATGGGATCCTTCCAGAGTCCTTGTATCAGATCAGGGATCTCCTTATCATGCAGCCAGCTCTTCCGGATTGGGGGGGGAGGGATTCTTACACACAAAATCAGATCTTCTGATAATGCAGACCGTGCTTCCTGGTAGCAGATGGTGGTAAATTCCTTGCTTGGGATCTCCGGATAATAAGGTTACGGAGGGGATCCTTGAATGAGATGAGTGGATTTCCTCACAATGCAGTGTTTCCCTCAGAAAGGGTATCCCTAATAATGCAGTGCTTCCTTGAAGATGGGGATTCCCAGTTCTCCTACTCATGAGGTGAGTCGGTAAGGTGGGGGATCCCTCTGTGGGATCAGGTTGCAGTCTTGCAGGCTGGGGGATCCCTACTCCTCTGTGAGATGATCCTGGTGTCACACACACACACAGCCCAATGCAGCAGACTCTCACTGCTGTGTCTCCTCTCCTCCCTTCTCTCCTCCCTTTCCCCCCCTCCTGCTTCCTCCTAATGGACTGAAGGCAGCTGAGCCCTGGCATGTCAACACCCCCCCATGCCTTAACCATTCCCTGACAGGGTGGTCACTCCAAAATCCAAACAAAGATTGCTCTTCCCAGTTCCCACCCTCATTGTGTATTATTTAGGCACTGCTATGATCTAAATGCCTCTTCTACCCCCTCCCTCATTTGCCTAATATCATGCATGTGACCTCTCCCTGAACCGCTCTCCTCACCTCCAAATGACCCAACCGGCTCCTTCTCCCAGATAGTGACATCACTAGGCATTCCCCCCCCCCCCCCCCCCTGCATATTTTGGAATGAATTGACACCTCCCCCCCCAGGACCTCCCTACTTTCTTCACACATGGACAACAGCCTGAGACACTGAATTTTACATAATACTGGTCTGCAAATATTTATACCTACCAGGTCATTACTGGCATTGGTCTGACATATATTATACACACCCATGTTCGGAAATATTGGTCTGTGTGCAACCAGTGTCAATATGCATTATTGTTGTTCTGTCCTTTAGTCATGTCCGACTCTCGGTGACCATACGGAAGAAGCACGCCAGACACATCTGTATGGCTTTCATGGCAAAGATACTGAAGCGAGCTGCCAGTTCCTTCTCCAGTGGACCACAATTTGTCTGACCTCTCGGCTATGACCTCCCCATCTTGGGTGACCCTACATGGTATAGCTCAAAGCTTCATTGAGGTACGCAAGGTACTGATCCAGAAGGGGTAATTGTACATATATATATATATATATATATATATATATATATATATATATATATATATATAGTTATGCTTCTGGGATTAAAAAGTGTTATTTATCCCCATGGATGCTGCCTGGCTCCTATATATATATATATATATATCTATATATGTATATATATATATATATATATATATTTATTAACTATAATAATGTACACACTGACCAGTACTTCCTAAGTCTGTATAGTGCTGTGGAGCTCACGGTAGCGGCATGGTGCACTCGCATTGCGCGTCAGAGCAACGCATGCGCAGCTCGAGACGACAGTCGCAAGCTGCAGAAGAATACACAGGGGAAGGGGGAGGAAGAAACAGGGGGGGGGGTAGAGAAACAGGGGAGGGAAGGGAGAGAAGAGACACAGGGGAGGGAAGGGGGGGAAGAGACACAGGGGAGGGGAGAGGGAGAAAGAGACACAGGGGAGGGAGAGGGGAGAAGAGACACGGGAGGGAAGGGGGGGAGAGATGCAGGGGGGAGAAAGAGACACAGGAGGGGAGAGGGAGAAAGAGACACAGGGAAGGGGAGAGGGAGAAAGACACAAGGGGGGGAAGAGACACAGGGGAGCGAAGGGGGAGAAGAGACACAGGGGAGGGAAGGGGGAGAAAGAGACACAGGGGAGGGAAGGGGGAGAAGAGACACAGAGGAGAGAAGGGGGAGAAAGAGACACAGGGGAGGGAAGGGGGAGAAAGAGACACAGGGGAGGGAAGGGGGAGAAGAGACACAGGGGGAGACACAGGGGAGAGGGAGAAAGAGACACAGGGGTGGGAAGGGAGAAAGAGACACAGGGGAGGGAGGGGGGAGAAAGAGACATGGGAGGGAAGGGGGAGAAAGAGACGCAGGGGAGGGGGGAGAGACACAAGGGAGGGAGAGAAAAATTACAAATCATACCGTCATTTTGACGGGCAATTCACTAGTATATATAATTAATAGAATATATTAAAAACGAGAGAGAGAATATTCATATTTTATATATTAACAAACACCCTGTAATAGGGTTGAAACGTTGATGTTTTGTTACTAATGAGGTTAAAAAGTCTTTAGATGTGCTGATCGATACACATACACACTAAATAAATCACTATATAAAGAGTAAAGTAGCTATATATATATATATATATATATATATATATATATATAACATTTGTGTACTCACTTGAACGTCTAAAGCAAATTAGTTGTTTCACGCCCAGAATTACAAGAAATACAATTATTGCACTGCATTCTGGGAACCTGGGCAGGGACATGCAAATGTCCTCACAAAGGCTTTGCTCGTTAATCCAAATACCATTTCAAACATGGCTCCTTCTAAGCATATGCCTGCTTTATTAAAGAACTTTAAGCAAAGCCCTGGATGGATTATGAACAAGACAGGAAGCCTACCCGCAGACATATACATATATATATATATATACACACACACCCACAAAACAATAATGTTACAAACATATATAACTGACTTTGTTAATGCAAGATTTCCAACAGCAAGTTTAAAATCATTGACACATCTTACAAGGTTCCTCAGCCCAGAGCAGCCCACGTGTTTCTTGTTACAGTGTGATATGAGCTGCCATGTTTCACTGCACAGTTTGAAGATACAGAGAAACTGCCTGTTACACTTTCGACTTACTGTCTGTGATATTGTATAAATGTCCATAAACCAATCATCTAACCCAAATTACTTTCCAGGTCTAAGAAGTTCACCCTGGAATTAAAGAGAAACAAACAAGACTGATTGCGGCAGAGAAAATGTAAGATATCTAAATGACTTGAAGGCATATGGAAGTTTCCCTGTTTTTAACTCTTTCTAATCTAATACATGCTGCTTATATCAGACACACATATCACATTGAGTCATTCTACACACATACAATTTGTATTTCATTTAAAAAAATAAAAACTGCTTTCCACACCCCCAGAGATGCTTACATAGACACCTTGTACCTACCAATAGAAACAATGCATCCAAGTACATTTTATTAACCTTCAAGCCAACCGCAGCACAATACAGAGATCCAGAGCAGCACTGCCTGAGCTGCTTCCTTGTAGAGGGAACAAAAGACAACACATCCCATGATGCTTTGCTGCAGACTGAAACCCAAGACATTGCAATAATGTTGTAGCTGCCTCTGATTGGCCACAACAAATTATGAATGTTATGCTACTTTATCTTGGCTTTTCAGGGGCATTACTTCTCGAAATAAACTGCCAGAGAACTGAAGACATTTGCAAACTATGGGGTAAGTTTATTAATGTTAAATATGGAATTTATTCATGTAAAAATGTTTTTGCATACACTACTGATTCTCTTCTATCCGATGCATTCATGATCCAGAAAACTCAAGACACTCTAAA
The DNA here is from genome assembly GCA_027410445.1 of Discoglossus pictus. NCBI lineage: Eukaryota > Metazoa > Chordata > Amphibia > Anura > Alytidae > Discoglossus > Discoglossus pictus. The sequence continues at coordinate 37,744,864 of CM050174.1, forward strand.
ATATATAATGAACATTTGAGCTACCCCAACCTTCTATCCCATATCACTGTATCCAGTCCCAAAATGAGTACCCTATATCAGTGGCGATCAACCAAATTTGACATATATATATATATATAAAATTACATATATGGTTCCAAAATCCTCAAAAGGGGCACATAGTACATTAAAACATTTTGGTTTATATACATTAAAAAAAAAAAAAATCAATGTGGAATTCAGGGAAACAGGAAAAATAGTAAGTTGGGGTATTATATTAAGGGGTGAAAGTGGGTAATAGTCTAGATCTTGCGGGTGCCATTGTAGAGGGACCTGCTCTTCCACACCAAAGAACAGGAAAAGCCTGCAAGGACCCCCGGGCTACTAGTTGCCCACCACTCGTCTACATAATATGAAAGCAATTGTGTGTCTGAGATTACATTGTGTCTGGGCAGCATATGATCATTATCTCCTTTTTTGGTCACAGTAGAAAAATTACATTTTATTGTATTTGGTAAAGTCTTAAAGGAATCCTTCAATGCTGCTTTGCTCATCCCTTGTAGCTGATAATGAAAAATAACCAATGTATGTTTCTGGGTACACCCCATCCTGGCTCCTAATAAATCTGTCCGGTTCCTAAAAATATCTCTATGTAATATTTGTTTTATTTTGTTCTGTAGACTCAAAAATTCTTCTGGTATTTTACTTTGAGATTCAAAATAATGCAGCTTCTTCCTGAAAAACGGACAATAGATTTAGATATGTCGTGTTCCCTGCAATCTTCTAATACATTAACAATCTACAGATGATATATATATATATATATATATATATATATATATATATATATATATATATAAAGAGACAGGTAGCCGTGAGTGTCCAGAAATCTAGATGAATAAATCACAGTACTGCATTAATATATATATATATATATATATATATATATATATATATATATATACACACACAGTATATATAAAATATATATAGAATTATTCATCTACTATATTTAAATATATTTATATATATATATATATATATATATATATATATATATATAAAATAGTAAATAAATAGTACATCTGTGTGTGAGAGAGAGAGACAGAGAGGTAGCCGTGAGTGTCTAGTAATCTAGATGAATTATCACAGTACTTCATTTATTCATCTATTATATTTAAATATATATATATATATATAAAATAGTAATGAATAGTACATTTGTGTTCAAGTTTGAACATCTAAAACAAGTTAAAAAAATGGTTTCCTGCCTAGAATTCAGAGAATTAGTTATTACACTGCATTCTAGGTACCTGGGCAGGGACATGCAAATGAGCCGACAAAGGCTTTGCTCCTTTTTAGCATATGCCTGCTGGATTACACAGCTTTAAGCAAAGCGCAAGATGGATTCAGTAGAAGCCAGGAAACCTACACATATTATATATATATATATATATATATATATATATATATATATATATATACTTATTTCTGTAGTGTAGGGGCCCCCTCACCCTGGCACCACACGCATCCTGGAGCTCTGCTGCAGGCAGAGGAGCTATGTGCAGGCAGGAGGAATGGCAAGGGGTCTCAGGGAGTGGCACAGAGTAAATTGGTACCAGGGGGGGGCCCAAAACAATGTTTCCATGCTCTATTTCCTCCAATGACCGGAGGAATACATAAGAAAGGTAATACATACGCACCTAAATTAAGTAAATTATACAAGATTCTAAAACAGAAAGAAATGCTCAACTAGCATTTTTATGATAAATATGTGCATTTACACAATTTCTATTTAGCTGCTGGTTTTGAGATACACAACTTAAACATTGAATGATAGACTGTCAGATCGGCACTTTTGGCAAGGTTCATGAAGGTTGAAATCCAGCAGTCGTCACAGCAGCTATTCACATATTTATCTTATTGGATTGCACAAGGGTGGGGGTTTTAATAGCTCACATTTACTTGCCTGCTCTATCTCACCTTGAGGACCATGTCAAGACATCTTCAAAATAAATCTATATCATTTAATATATTAAATATTACACAAAATTATTATGCAGTGGAAGCCGCCATTTTTGTTTCTGACCTGTGTTCACAGGTCGGAACTGAAGGAAAAAGACTTAAAGGTATATGGGAGTTTCCCTGTTTTTAACTTTTTCTACTGCCTATTATCAGAAACACACATTACATTGAGTCATTCTATACACATACATATTTATTTTATTGAGAAATAAAAATGGTTTCCACACCCCCAGAAGTGCTTACATAGGCACCTGGTACTAACCAATAGAAACACTGCATGCAAGTACGTTTTTTTTAACCTTTAAGTCAACAGCAGCACAATGCAAAACTTTTGCATGAGCTGCTTTGTTACAGGGAGGAGAGAGAGATGTTTTGTGGGAGTAAAATACTACACATTCCACTATGCTTTGCTACAGAGTTTGAAAGCTCATACTGTTGCAATGTCGTAGCTGCCTCTGATTGGCCTAAACAAATTATGAATTTTATGCTAAAAAAGCTTGGCATTCCTTCTCAAAATCAACTGCTAGAAAACTGAAGATATTGTGCAAACTTCAGGGTGATTTTATTAATGTTTATTTTGGGATATGTTCATGCAAAAAAAAAATGTTTGCATATACTACTGATTCTCTTCTATCAGCTACATTCATAATCCAGGAAACTTTTATATTTATATATATATATATATATATATATATATATATATATATATATATATATATATCTTTAAAGCTGTAGCTGAAGAATTGCAGTACTTAGTGCCAGTGCTTTCAGTAGGACTAACCATCAGTCTGCATGGACCCCCTGGGTTTGGAAATGCAATGGCGGCCCATAATAAAGAATAGTTGTACATAACATTTTATATATTTAAGATACATTTCACCCAGTATCATACACAATTACATACTTTATATAGGGTGCTCCATTGTTCATTAATTAGAAATGTATTATTCATATCAGTTTAAAAGCTTAAGCCACAGAGGAAGCTTCTATCTGCACAGTGGGAATGCTAAAATCATCAGTGCTTTCAACAGAACTAATAGAAAGCTCAAGGACACATCCTCCTGAGGAAGTAGCAACATAATTAGTCAAAAGAAGACATTGGAACCATGCAGAAAATAATAATTGCACATAAATAAATAAAAAAATGACAAGGCTGAGTTTTGGACATGTTATAAAGCTTTTTTTTGCCAATTATTGAGTTAGTTATCACATATAATAGTTGCAAAAATGCGAGTTGTCGTCACGCTTGCGAGCCTCGTGAAGCGAGCCCTTTGCAGCCCAACTATGAGCCTCGCAAAGCAATGCAAGGCTTGTAGTTGCGGCCCGCAAAAAATACGACTTTAACGGCCGATCCACCAAACTGGAAAAGACGACGAAAAAAACACACAAATATGCCTCAAATTCAATTATACACTCATAGACGGCACAGGCGGAGAGCCAGGGAGCCTGTGATTGAGGTTGTAAGTTAAATTGCGGCATATTTTGTCCTTTTTAATGATCGAAAATCGCTGAAGCGAAAAAAAAAATGGCGGCCGAAAAAACTTAAAAATTACGAGAACGAGGCTCAGCAAGGCCAGGCACACAGAAATTAGAAAAAAAGACAGTAACACTTAGACCCACAACGCCAGGCACGCGGGACTTTGAAAATAAAACCACCGTCAGTCAGCGCGCGCCACACAAACATTCAGCAGACACACAGAGGAGAAAGACACAGAGAAGGGACAGGGGGAGATGCTGGAAAGAAACACATGGCATTCCCAAGCACAAAACGTGCAAGTTGCCGAGGCCTGTAATGAGCGGTGAAGTAGATGGGAGGAGAGGCTCGCAATGAGAACCAAAGGCGCTCATTGCAAGCCACGAGATGAGCTCCAAAGACGCTCAGCGCGGGGCTAGCGATAAGCGCCGAAGATGCTCAGAGGGGGTAGATCATCGCATTGTGTGGCAAACAGCATTGCCAGGCTTCAAATTTGATTGCCATAATTTTTGACGGGCAAGTCGCTTGAAATGACCACGGTGGACCTTTAAATGGATTCTAACACCTTAGTCACTTGGAGTCATGGTAAGACTATTGTGTCTTGGCATCTTGAATCTGAAGCCCTTCTCTTCTGGGAGCAACAGTGTGGTTAAGATTGAGCCTGAACTGGTCTAGCGTCCTTAAAAAAACATGGAGGTGAAGACCAATCTTTGTGCTTTAAATGCATATGGAAGGTTTCTGGCTTTTACTACATATATAATATGGCTAATTTGAAACTGCACTTCAGAGTCTGTGGCTTCATGAGACCTGACCAATTTGTATTATTTTAGGCAGAGCATTTAAGCACTTTATATATATATATATATATATATATATTCTGACATACTCATGATAATGTAAATACTCTATGGGGGCAGGTTGTCCCTCATTGACAAGGCATTGAGAGAACCCATATCACTCAATGAGTATGTATGTGTATATATATATATATATATATATATATATATATATATATATATATAGTCATTTATGCACAGTTTTGCTAGGTTTTATTCCATACTGTTTAGTAGCTTTGGTGCAAAAACATAAAATAAATCATCTTAAAAGTTTGTCTGATTTAAAAGAAAGATCTTTTTTTATTTATTGAGTGGCAGATTTGGAGCAGAAGGTGGAGATACTGGGAGGGGGAGAGGATCCTTTATAAGCACATGAAAGTCACTTTATAGCCCCCTTAGAATTTGCAGGCCTCAGATCCCAGGATGGGGGGTGGGAAAGCTCAGTAATAAAATAAGGAGGGGGGGAAAACTCCCAGGAATGAATCCTGTTCATCACATCTCAGGATTTACGGCTCTCTGGTAACCTTTTCTCACCCGCCTGGGGAAGTAAGGGGTAAAAGAGAAGAGGAAATGGGGTGAGGAGGCCAGAGGCGGTAAAATTCCTGCTTTGTAAGGAATGCTCCAGGAGATCAAACACAAAAACATTTATAGCACCATAGATTTCCCACTTGTCTTCACAACTCTTTCACACCAGTGTAATCATTTAAATATTAGTTCCTTTGTGTGGGGAGTTTCAGTGTAAATTTGCATATACACACATATATACATACAGATATACACACGCATACATATATACACAAGCGTACTGATATACACAAGCGTACTGATATACACAAGCGTACTTATATACACAAGCGTACTTATATACACAAGCGTACAGATATACACAAGCGTACTTATATACACAAGCGTACTGATATACACAAGCGTTCTGATATACACAAGCGTACTTATATACACACGCATACATATATACACAAGCGTACTGATACACACAAGCGTACAGATACACACAAGCGTACTGATATACACAAGCGTACTGATATACACAAGCGTACTTATATACACACACATACATATATACACACGCATACATATATACACAAGCGTACTGATATACACAAGTGTACAGATATACACACACATACATATATACACACGCATACATATATACACAAGCGTACTGATATACACAAGTGTACAGATATACACAAACGTACTGATATACACAAGCGTACTGATATACACAAGCGTACTGATATACACAAGCGTACTTATATACACAAGCGTACTTATATACACAAGCGTACAGATATACACAAGCGTACTTATATACACAAGCGTACAGATATACACAAGCGTACAGATATACACAAGCGTACTGATATACACAAGCGTTCTGATATACACAAGCGTACTTATAAACACACACATACATATATACACACGCATACATATATACACAAGCGTACTGATATACACAAGCGTACTGATATACACACGCATACATAAATAGACACGCATACATATATACACAAGGGTACTTATATACACAATCGTACAGATATACACAAGCGTACTTATATACACAAGCGTACTGATATACACAAGCGTACAGATATACACACGCGTACATATATACACAAGCGTACTGATATACACATGCGTACTGATATACACAAGCGTACTTATATACACAAGCGTACTGATATACTCAAGCGTACCTAGGTACACATAGGGTGGACAAAAACGAATGAGTGAAATATAATATACGCCTCATAGGAATCAAATATAAGTTTAGAAGCTAAGACTTGGCTTAGATACATTATAAATATTTATTTTTTCCTTGTGTTTGTCACATTTGGAATATTTTGCTGGTTCGATCCAACTAGGATTGTATTTATAAGCCTGAAGGTTTATTTAGGAATCTAGGAAAGGTATTTATATTAGGAGAAGCAAGTTGAATATTTAAGAAAAAGTTAGGAAGTCAATGTTCATAGATATAGTAGGTAATAGCTCTTTGTCTGATTTGTGTGAGTGTATATATATATATATATATATATATATATATATATATATCTCTCTATATATGAATAAATGAAGAGACAAACGCAAGGGAGGGGAGATAGAAAGTGCTCGCACACCTGGTGCAGGTCACTTCGATCACAAACACAATATATATATATATATATGTATATCACATATAATAGTTGTCAAACTATGGACTGTCGTCACACAAAGCGAGGGGCCGCATTTGCAAAAGGTGGAGGATCCAACGTCGGCTGCAATGAGCCAAAGACTCATTGCAGGCCGCAACTGCGGACCCTGGTGAAGCAAGGGGCCGCAATTGCGGTGGTGGAGGCTCTACGGCGCCTCACAATTGGTTACAAACACCCACACAAGCGGCACTTTAACAAAATAGATCTAACACACAATCACTAAATATGGACTTACACAAAGAAATACGAACCGCAGGACTTAGAAAAAAAAAAACATTACAACCTCGCAAAAATACGACCTTAACGGTTGGACCGCGCGCACCTGAAAACATTAAAAAAACAATAAATACACACAAAAAGCTTACCCCCAGCAAGGGGGCACCCAGGACCACTGCAAGTGAAGTTACACCTCAGTTTAAGTCCAAATTCCCGAGTTTAGACACCTGAAAATCCCCTAAGCGACAGAAAAAATGGCCGCCGAAAAAACGAAAACGAGACTGCACGACCCTAAAGTTGCAAAACACCGCCAAGCACATACGGCTTTTCCAAAATGCTGTACGAGGTACAACATACACCATTAGCAAGGAAGCTAAATCCTCCACAGCTGCGTACCACATACACATTCGCGGCCATTTTACACTAACTGACACAATGCAGAAGTACCCAGCTACCCTAACGGCTTCCTCTCGCGCACGCAGCCTATTTACACTACACACTGCACACATTGCTGACACACAGCAGCTCCACAACACTGCAAACCTACATTGTAAAACAGATTGTCAGCTCTTCAGCACAATGCTTCCTACATGTATAACTTCCATATAGGTAAAGTATATTCATTTATTAATTATTTAATTAGCATCACAAAATACATATACACAAAAAAAAAAAAAATACTATTGCAATAAACACAAAAGCCATTCACTGCGTGCCTCACAACGAGCGCCAATGCTGCTCATAGCACACAAAGCCTTGCAATAAGCGCAAAAAGCAGATCAGCGCCGACCAAACAATAACAGCAAAAGTGCCTATCAGGAAAAAAAATACAACAGCCTCGCAATGAGCGCCGAACGATCTCAGACCACAAAAAAAATTAATGTCTGTGGCAAACATCATTTTTGACGGGCAAGTCGCTAGTGTGTATATATATATATATATATATGAATAAGTACCTTAATGGACCTCAAGCATATGAGATAATATAATCACTCTCATCAGATCCCCCGATCTGGTCAGGTATGGTCGAGATAAGTGACCAGATTGGGGGATCTGATGAGAGTGATTATACGACCTCATATGGACACCCCTGTGGCCAGTGTCTAACAGAGAGAGCGGCACAAATCTGGGCACAGAGAACGCACAGCTGAAAGCCCTTTATTGTCCCCAAGGGGCCACCTTTGTTCAACAGGAAGACATTTATTACTATACCAAAGTCCAACGGCTCCATAGTCACAAAGCAACAAATGTAGCCCTACCAAGTGTTGCATCCGATCCTCTAACCACACCAAAAAACAAGCACCTCATTAATGGAGACCCTCGTTAGTACCGTCCCATATTATGTGTACAGCAGTATGCACCAGCCCCTGGTATCTGGCCACCCTGTACTGCCTTATACTGATTTCTGTACCCCAGAATGGCCTCTAGGGGGAGTCATTTAATAAAGTGACTGCTGCATGCTGGAAAACGAATTGAACTGATATACACAGTTCTTCCTATGCACAATTATACAAATAAATAAGTAATATATATATATGCACTGATTAAATGACAATATAATACTATAGGCGTACAGATCAACTAAAATGTAAAAGCCGCAGAAAAAACTGTCCATAATACACTGTCACAATATAGATTTCTCCAAACAAGTTGACACCACAACAAACAGTCCCTGTATGGGTCTGCCCTCTGCAGTATATGCAAATACAGACTCTGTAGGGCTGGATGTGCAGTGTCTCATAATAACCAATCAGTGACTATTTCTCAGCAACTTTCTGTGTGGTCCCTGATGGGCTAGGACACTTCACTGCACATCCAGTCTGTATCTGCATATGCCGCAGTGGGCAGACCCATACAGGGACTATTTGTTTAATTTTAGGCAGAGCTTATAAGCACTTCTTACAAGGTGATGTACCTAAAAGTACATAAATACACAAATATATCTAGTAAAATCCATATTCCTTGTTGTTTTGGAGCTACTTAATAAAATACAGCACATAAAGCAAATAGATAAACAGGGATATTATATATCAAGTAAAATCCATATCCCTTTAAAATCTTACATACATGATGCTTTTCTCCACGAATATAAAGGAGTCTTTTTTTTTGCGTTGTTCAGTTGTTTCCGACTCTCTGTGAACTCATGGACCATAACACACCAGGCACATCTTTAAGTCCATGGTCATGCTAATCCCCTTGGTGTCATGGCAGAGATACTGGAGTGGGTTGACAGTTCCTTGTTCATTGGGCAACAGCATACAGCTCCTGGTATTCCAAGGTGGACTCCCATCCAAGTACTGACTAGACCCAACCCTGCATGGCCTCAGGGTGGTCTGACTTCTTGGTTCCCTGAATGGAATCGAGCCCAAGCACCAAATCCTAACCATTGGACCACAAGGGAACCCATAAAGGAGATAGAGGGTACAGAAATAATAGGGGAAGGTGTAGCACTTGGGGTCTACTGGTAATGGCCACTAAGTACCTAACTGTTACTTGTCTATTGCTTCCTCTTTGACCATAACCACATATTGCTTATTTCCTCTATTGAGGATAATCTGTATGCCCAGCAGGGGCCAGACGTACTGACCAGCAGGTCTGGGGCCAGACGGACTAACCAGAAGGTCTAGGGCTAGATGAACTGACCAGCAGGTCTGGGGCCAGACGTCTGACCAACAGGACTAGTGCCAGACGGACTGACCAACAGGACTAGTGCCAGATGGACTGACCAACAGATCTAGGGCTAGATGGACTCACCAGCAGGTCTGGGGCCAGACGGGCTGACCAACAGGACTAGTGCCAGACGGACTGACCAACAGGACTAGTGCCAGATGGACTGACCCACAGGACTAGTGCCAGACGGACTGACCCACAGGACTAGTGCCAGACGGACTGACCAACAGGTCTAGGGCCAGACGGACTGACCAACAGGACTAGTGCCAGACGGACTGACCCACAGGACTAGTGCCAGACGGACTGACCAACAGATCTAGGGCTAGAAGGACTGACCAACCAACAGGACTAGGGCTAGATGGACTCACCAGCAGGTCTGGGGCCCGACGGGCTGACCAACAGGACTAGGGCTAGATAGACTCACCAGCAGGTCTGGGGCCCTACGGGCTGACCAACAGGACTAGGGCTAGATAGACTCACCAGCAGGTCTGGGGCCCGACGGGCTGACCAACAGGACTAGGGCTAGATAGACTCACCAGCAGGTCTGGGGCCCGACGGGCTGACCCACAGGACTAGGGCTAGATAGACTCACCAGCAGGTCTGGGGCCCGACGGGCTGACCAACAGGACTAGGGCTAGAAGGACTCACCAGCAGGTCTGGGGCCAGATGGATTGATTTGAACATCTGGCTACTAAACATGTAAATGATATAATCATTCTATATATATACATATTACACATAGAAAGCCATGTCACATATTAGTTTGCTGGTCTTGATGACTCATCGGTCCCTAAGGGGCTTCCTTGTGGCCCCATCATGTCCTCTCCATATTTGCTGATGAAACTAAATTGTGCCGGGTAATTATACAGGACAGGATGTCCATTCTCTGCAGATGGGCCAGAAGAACGAGCAGCTAAAGGGTAATAAGATTTAGCAGACAAATGGGAAATTAGGAAACGGATAATGTCAGTAACCAGAGGCCATCCAGCAATGGGGAAGGACTTGGGACATGTTTGTAGACAGCCAACTACTTAAAGGGATGTTTTTTCACACATGTTTTAAAGGGATGTGGAAGGGGGGAAGTTATTCTACTGTGAGTTGCACTTCCATTCAATCAAACTATTAAACCAGCACTGTGGTCACCTTTTGTTTTAAATAAATAAGCAAAAATGGGCAGAACGTTGGTAGAAATAATGAAAGATAAACACAGCCTTTATATTTTTCACTTTACATGCAATTACTCTTTACTGCAGGCTGCCATTTTCTTTACTGAGTCTGCTTCTTGCAGCTCCTAGCTCAGAAGGATGCGCCCTTGTAAACTAGAGTGCTCTGACAGTTGAATATGACAAATTCCCATGGCACATATACAAATTCAGGCCTATCCTCTTATGGTAGGGCAGCACAAGGCAGCAGCAGTCACAGTGAGCATCCGCTAGATGGCGCTGCTGATATCATAGAGTCAAGGCTTAGGGAAACTGTTAGGGTTAGGGTGAGTTTTGTTTTTTTACACTCTAAAAACATGTTGCCTATTTTCAAGTGTATTTCTTCAAATATAGTTATGGGACACTATTGCCCGACAGGAAGTTGGGTTCATCTTAAAGAGCATGTATACATTGTAGTAACCTTTTCTCCCTGCAGTAAATCATTCATGAGAAATGTTAATGTGCAGCTTAATATTTGGGGAGGGGTGGTCTAACTAAATTACAACATTGGGTATCATTGTTTTGTCCACGACAGGGACAATAGCTTGCAAACTGTGAATTAAATTAGCACAGGTAATTAATATTCAGAAGCTGTTCATTTGCATAATAATGCAGCACAAATAACAGTGAATTTCTCATAAACAGGGACAGCGCAAGACTGTGAATCAAATTAGAGCATTAAACAGGTAATTAATATTCACGAGCAGTTTATTTGCATAATAAAGCACAAATAATAGTGAATTTCTTATACATGGGAACAGAGCAAGTAGACTGAATCAAACTGGCACATTAAACAGGTCATTAATATTTAGGAGCTGCTCATTTGCATAATAATGCAGCACAAATAACAGTGAATTTCTCATACACAGAGATAGTGCAAGACTGACTCAAATTAGCACAATTAACATGCAATTCAAATTCAGGAGCTACTCATTTGCATACAAATACGGCACAAATACTAGTGAATTTCTCATAAACAGGGGCAGTGGAAGACTGTGAATCAAATTAGCAGATTAACCAGGTAATTAATATTCAGCACTGCTCATTTGCATAATAAAGCAGCACAAATAATGGTACATTTCTCATACATGGGGACAGAGAAGGCAGACTGTGAATTGAACTGGCACATTAAACAGGTAATTAATATTCAGGAGCTGCACATTTACATAAATAGTAGGGATTTCTCAGGTATGGCCCACTTTAGCAAGAAATGACTAATACAATGTATATCCAGTTTTTCATGCTCCTTAAAATTAACCTAAAAAGTCATCTTGATTTGGAGATGAGAATTGCTTTAAGTTCAGGTTCAATAGAAATAAATTAAGTTCTTATATAAAAAAAATATGCGATTCTGCTCCAAACAGAAATGTCGGCTCCAGTCATACATAATTGAATGTAATAGTTAATGTATGACTGTTTTATTATAAAAATATTTTGCCCGTTAGCAAATGGAATTATTCACTAGCACATACCTTAAACATGACACTTCAGTGGTCCTTTAAGGTTGCTGGGTTAGGAAATATTTCAGAAGTGGTGTGTCAAGTTTTACTTAAAGGGACATGGAAGGTTTCTGGATTTCACTAGCAATATAATATATCTGTGTATCTATTGGAAGGGGTCTCTGGTGGTCCAGTGGTTAGGATTTGGTGCTTTCACCTCTGTGACCTGGGCTTGAGTCCAATCAGGGAACCGAGAGGTCACAGCAACCTGAAGCCGAGCAGGGTTGGGCATGGTCAGTACTTGGATGGGAGACCACCTGGGAATACCAGCAGCTGTATGCTGTGGCCCACTGGAGAAGGAACTGGCAACGCACCCCACAATCTCTGCCATGAACACAAGTGAATCAGCATGGTGTGTTTTGCGGTCCATAAACGGAGAGTTGGACGCAACTGAGCAACGCAAGCACAATAATTTATACACAAAGGAACTCCTTGTTCTCTAACTCTCTTTATCTAGAACCATTAATTAACTACTGTACACAATGAGGGGTGACAAAGAAGAGCATGCCCAGTTGGTATAATCAGATGAATGATCCAACATAAACAATACAAAGTCTCTGTGACTGTTATTAACTATACAACTGGACTTACTCTTCATCTTTATCACCCAATTAGGATTTAATGGTTAAATGAATCGTCCTAGTTAGAGAGAGGGAGGTCCTTTATTGATAATCTGTGCTTAAAATGCAATACTCCATTATCTAACAGCTCCACTCAAAATATTTAATAACAACCTACTGCAATTATATATAAATTAGAATGTTTGGTGTGAGAGAGGAGAGAGACAGCACACAGAGAGAGAGAGAGAGAGATCACAGAGAGAGGTAGAGAAAGACAGCAGAGAGAGAGAGAGGGGGGAGAGAAAGAGAGGGGGAGAGAGAGAGGAGAGAGACAGCACACAAAGAGAGAGAGAGAGAGACCACAGAGAGAGGGAGAGAAAGACAGCAGAGAGAGAGGGAGAGAAAGACAGCAGAGAGAGAGCGGGGGAGAGAGAGAGGAGCTAGTCAGCACATAGAGAGACAGGGCAGAGAGGGAGGGAGAGAGACAACACAGAGAGAGAAGGAGAGGGAGAGAGAAAGAGAGAGGAGAGAAAGAGAGAGACAGCACACAGAGAGAGAGACCACAGAGAGATGGAGAGAAAGGCAGCAGAGAGAGAGAGGGGGAGAGAAAGAGAGGGAGAGAGAGACAGCACATAGAGAGAGAGGACAGAGAGAGAGGGAGGGGGAGAGACAACACAGAGAGAGGATAGGGAAAGAGAAAGAGAGAGGAGAGAAAGAGAGACAGCACAGAGAGAGGGAGGGAGAGAAAGAGAGAGAGAACAGGGTGAGATGTGAGAGAGACAGGACAGAGAGAGAGGGAGGGAAAGAGGGGGCGGGGGAGAGATAGAGGGAAAGAGAGGAGAGAAAGAGACAGCACTGGGAGAGAGAGAGAGAGAGAGAAAAAAAGAGAGAGAGAGATGATTGCAAAAAAAAGGAACAGCACCGAGAGAGAAATAGAGAAG